>PVLD010002200.1:0-172968 GCA_004027595.1 Dinomys branickii
GCTTTCCCACGTCTCGCCCCGGCAGCCTGGTCCGCCCTACCACATCTCCCCCGGCATCTCAGAGAAATACGCCCAGTCTAAACTTCCCAGCCGAGGTCCCGGCATTCACGCTCGCCAAGTCTGTCTCGAGCTGGTGGTGTTTATTAAGGAGGTTCGCTCCCTTGCTGCTCACCTGGTCGCCATCTTCCCCGGAACCCTCTATTTTTTTTTTTAAATAAAAAAAAAATGCAAGGCCCTTCCGCAGAGTTCCCATCCTGGTAAGATACGCAGTTCCTTCTGGAGTTAGGGAGCAGCAGTACTTGGAGCACTCTAGAGGAGACCAAAAGTAAGGCCAGTGGCAGGTCTTTCCTCTTGTGAGGGCTCCCCATAACCAGAACTCAGGATGGATTAAATGGCCACGCAGGAAGTGGTCAAATTTTGGAAATGAGATCATGTCAACCTTTGAGTGTGTCAGCCTCACCCAGCTGTTTGAGATGTCACTCGAGTGTTTACAGGCGACTTCTCCCCTCAATCCCCAGGGAGAAAGCGGCCCTCACACAAGTCTAGCCATTCCCAGAGTCCTACAGGAACTCTGAGCTGGCCCTCCAGCCCCCTAATCTGAATTTGATGGTTTGAGCTGGCCCTTAAGACCTGAGGGTGGTCATGCTCCTCTGAAGAGTCTCAAGTTCCTCTATGGCCTTCTGACCTTAGGGGTACCACTGCCATTGTCAGAGACGGCCCTGGGTGACAGTGTCTGGATTCTGTTTTCAGGAACTGAGCTCCATTCCAGACCCCTGACATGATCGGCTTATGATTTGGCCATTGTCTTTCTCTACTGGAGGCTTCCCCAGTTACAGCTCCGGCTGGCACCCCCAAAACACCCAACCCTGAACAAATGTATCTCGTACTGTTTTCTGCATCCCCATCTGTCATGGTCCACTTCATTGGCCACAGCAAGCCAGTGCCAGGGGCAGGCTCCAGCGGGTTAGCGGGTAGTGCTCTGGTTTCAGAACACAGGCAACACGTAAACATACAATGCGTCAAGAAGTCAGCAGCGTTTGGGGTCCCATGATGAGGAGCAGGGCCAGGGACTTCCCAAGATGGCACAGGCCTCGTTAGGTCACCAGTAACCCCAGGGGCACAGGCAGCAGGGATCTGTGCCGATGTGGAGAGTCAGCTGTACCCCATGCCTGCAGGTAGAGGGAACAGGGAAGGCTGGGAACTCCAGCGAGGTTGCCACTCTCCTGAGCTGACTATCAGCTCTTCAGGGTGCTAACCCTAATGCTAACCCTTTGGTCCATATCCTGAGAAATTCAGCTCCCAGCACTGTCCCTTTTGGCCCTCACATTGTGCTTGGCATATTAAGTACATACCCAGTAAGCGTTTGTTGGATGAGTGGCAGAGTCCCAAAGTAAGGACTCCCGCTCACCTGCAATTGCTGATTTTATGGCAAAACTGGTAGTAGATGCTCTGTTGCCATCGCTGCCTGTGCAGAGCCCTCTGAGCCTGCCAGGTGCCTTCTCCGCAAGCCTCCGTGGCAGGTCAACAGAGCAGGGTTTGGGAGTCGTGGTCAGTCTCCAGTCTGGGCAGATACTTCACTCCTGTCAGACTGGTTTAGGTGACTTCATACCAAGGTGTCACATGCTAAATACCTCATGGCGTCATGTCTCCCACGGTCCAGCCTATTTTCCTGAGGCGAGGCAGAAGCAGAAGCAGATAGCATGCATAGAGGCAGACGCCTCCTGCAGCACAGCCCCACAGAGGATCTCAGCAAGTGCTGGCGAAGGCCATTTCCCCAGAGATGCTTGGCAGGATGAGAAGATGCCTCCCGTGATCCATTTGCCCTTTCACTGCCCTTTACTCTGTAGCTAGCGCTGTCCAGGATCTGGAGACTTCCTCAGTTACAGCTCTGGCTGGCACCCCCAAAACACTCAACCTTAAATAAATGTATCTTGTACCACTTTCTGCACTCACATTTGTCACAGTCCACTTCCTTGGCCACAGATAGCCGGTGCCAGGGACAGTGTCCAGTGTGTTAGCAGGTGGAGCTGCCAGGTGCCTTCCCTGCAAGCCTCCTGGTCTCATGAACCAGATCCCTGCTCTCATGAAGCTTACATTTTAGTGCAGGATGACGGTGATAAACAAACAATATTTCATGTAGTAAGAAACACTAAGAAGAAAAATCAATCATAGTAAGAGGGTTTGGAATGGCTCGAAAGGATCTGAACTGGCTGCCCTTGGAGAAAGAACATTTTGAAAAGCTAACTTGACAAAGAATTTGAGCAGAACCCTGGGAAAGTGAGAGATGCATGAACCTGAGGAGCATGGTCTAGACGCAGGAACTAAAAACATAAAGATCCCAAGCAAGAGGGTCTTGTGTGTGAGGCCCAGCACTGCTTCCAGTGCGACTGGAGTGCGGGTGAGAACGGTGAGAGTTGAGAGGAAGCAGTGAGCTGGATCATAAGGCTGTGACAGAGATTCTGGGCTTCTTCCAAGTAACACGAGGAGCCATTAAAGAGTTCTGAGTGGAGAAGCCACACGATCCAACCTTGTCACATAAGAACACACTGTGAATAAGTTTTTTACAGCAGACAAACATTGCACCATGTCGCTCATCATGTGGAAGCTAAGAGCTGGTCTCACTGAGGTAGCGAGTAGAATGACGGTCAGCGGAGGCCGAGGAGGAATGAGAGTATAGGGAGAAGCCTGTTAGCACTTATAAATCACAATTAGAGTGCAGGAATAAGTTCTAATGCTCTGTGTGGCACACTGAGTTAACTACAGTTAGCAAAACATATTATTTATTTCCAAACACAAGGATTTGGGATGTTGTCACCACAAGTAGTACATGTCTCAAGGGACAGAAATGCCAAGTACTTTCATTTAATCCTCATGTGTTGTATATATGTGTCAAAATATCACAATGTATCCTACAAATATGTGCAGTTATTGTCAATTAAAGATAAAATTAAAAGACTAAGCATACCTGTAATCCCAGCACTCCTGAGAGGCTGAGGCAAGTTGACTGTTGAGTTTAAGACCAGGCTGGACAACTTAGTGGATTAGCAAGTCCCTGTCTCAAAATAAAAATTGAAAAGGGCTATAGCTGTAGTAAGTGCAAGGGCTGTGGGTTATACCTACAGACATGTATATGTACATATGTATATATGGAAGTCCTTCAGAAAATATTAAAAATTATAAAGAATAAATACAAAGAAAATTGATATTAAAACAAAGAGTTGTTAGCTGGGGATGATGAACACCAATAATCCCATCTACATGGGAGATTGAGGCTATAGAATCACAAGTTCAAGGCCAGCCTGAGCAATTTAGCAAACCTTATCTCAAAATAATATTTTTAAAGGCTTGGGGATGTAGTATAATGGTAGAGTGCTTACTTAGGGTGTGCATGGCCTGGGGTTCAATCCCCAATACCACAAAAAATGACTCTGTTCAAAAATAAGCCAACTCCCTCGTTAAAATGAGACAAGGAGCACACTTAAGTGAGAGCAGGGAGACAGGAGGCTTTGCACCCATCCAGCTCAGTGGTGATGGTGGATTGGACTAAGGTGGTCACCACAAAAGTGTTTGGGAAATGGATGGACTCTGCGCTACATGGCAAAGGCAGAGGCCTCAGTATTTTCTGGCTGATCTAAAGTAAAGCTTTACAGAAAAATAAAAATCAAGGATGATTTGGGGTGACTCAGATCTGAGTAAAGAGGAAAAATGAAGTTACTATGAGGAAATGTTTTCAACTCTGAGAGCTTTTATTTCCTTGGAAAGAACACGATAAAGACCTGGGCACAGTGGTCCTAGTCCACTGAAGTTGGTGGTCCTGCAGATGTGCATGCTACTGGACACAAGGAGGACCACGACGCTGATGTGGGCATGTGGTGCAAGTACTAGAGTGCTTTATGTCTGAAGAGTGCAACATGGCAGGGTGCACTGGGATGTGTGCACAATACACCCCATGAGTCTTGTTAAAACAGCAGCCCAAAGGGCAGTTACTCATCTTGTTTTGGCCAACATAAATACGAGACTTTTGAAATGAATCACTCAACTCTAATATCCTCTGTGGCAAAATCTTGAGGTCTTATTTGGGACTTTATGTATAGGAATTTCTCTCTGTGGAATGAGAACCACAACCAGTTTATTGTAAATTCTCATAGATAGTAGATTATTAAGTGCTGTATAGAAGGGTTTAATCTTGGGTTTCAGTTCCTTCTTCCTTAGAAGCTGGTAAGAATCCATAACTAGTGTAGCCAAGAGTCCAGGCATTTCCCCTCAGGTTTCCTATAAGGATGCCTCCAATGCAGGTACTATGCTGAGGTCATCCACATGGTGGGGTTTGCTCTAAGATGATGGCTTTTTGCTTTAAACTATGTGCTCCTACTCACATTCTTAGTTTTTGCTTAGCCCTATAGTATTTCAAAGAGGACTTGTTTGATGTACTTTACAAAATGCTGAAGGGTAGGTTCCTTTCCACTTGAGAAGGCCACATGATGAGATAGTTTTGCTTTCCTCACAGGCTGTGTTTCTCTTTAGGATCAGTCAGCTCTGTAGGATTTGAGGAACATCTTCAAACAGCTCTGAGCTGGGTGTAGTGTCACAAGCCTATAATCCCAGCACTTGGGAGGCTGAGGCAGGAGGATCACTATGAGCTCGAGGCTGGCCCAAGATACATAAGTGAGTTCAAGGCCAGTCTGAACTACATAGCAAGACATTTCCTCAAAACAAAACAAAACCTTCTGCTATGGTTTGAATTAGGATTGCAGTGTGTTTTGTGTGTTGAAAGTTTATTGCATGGCGGGGCACTGTTGAGAGGTGGTAAGACCTCTAAGAGGTGGGGTTTAGTGCAAGGTCATCATGGCACCCAGGCACTGCCCTTGGAAAGGATCAGTGTATGTCTCATGGAGTAAGTTAGTCCCTGAGAGTGGGTTGTTACAGAAGCACAGGACTGATCTCCCACTCGCGGCTCCCTGTCTCTTATGTCACCTGGCTCCCCACGCATGCTCCCTGCATGATGCCTCTCACCATGACATACCACAGTCAAGGGTGTCCTCATCCACGCCTGTGCTGTTTTGACCCTTAGCCTTCAAAATGGTGAGCTTCCCTTAAGATTATGCAACACCAGGTATTTCCTTCCATCAATGGAAAATAGACCTTCTGAGGAGAGCTACTTACACAGAACACTCAGTGGACCATACATAAGGTAGCCACCCAAGCCTGCTGCAGGACTAGGACTTTTCCAACATTTGGTACTGTTTTTCCTGCACGAATGTATTCCTGGTTTAATGACAATATAAGAAAACAAAGTGTCCATCCCTTGTAGTCTGTATAATAAAAGATACTAGTAGATTTTACCAAAGGCCAATGAATTTATTTCTTAACTTATAAGCATGATTTGACCTCTATCACTTCCTCACAGGCTGAGAATCACCCTGATAGGCATGCAGGTCATACTCTGGGAACTGAGGAGATGTGGTGTGTCTAAGGTGGCACAGGGCACTGGTGGTGAACCTACGGCACACATGCTGTAAAGTTCTAAAAGTTTCACCATCACTGGTACAGGGTCTCTGTCAAGTTTCGCTCATTCCTTATTCAGAGATGTTGGATAAAGTCATAGATGTCCCTGTGTTTAAGATATATCAATTCTTTTAAGCCAATGAAAGCTATACTTTCATTCTAAGGGACAGAAATATATGCTATGCTCAAGTGACAGGAGTAGCCAGGGTTTTCCCCTGTAAATAGTAACAGGTTGGGAAAACTGCATTCTATCCAGGCATGCTTATCTTCAGGAAAATGCCTCTGGCTCTCCCTTTAATATTCATTTGGCTGGGGATATAGCTCAGTGGCACAAGCGCATGCCTGGCAAGCACAAGGTCCTGAGTTCGATTCCAGGTACCAAAAAAAATTCAGTTGGCCTCTCCCTTGAGGTCCATAGAATGCATAAAGTTATTGCCACACTGGACTCATGAACAAACCCATGACAATGCCTACCTAACCTAGCATACTGCTCCCAGAATCCAGACACCAAAATCCAGATCACTATTGTTTTATTGCATATCAGGGAAGAACAACAGGTAGTCAACATTTAGCTGACAGTGAGGTCTTTGTTCTGTACAGGCTTTGGGGGCAAAAGAATTCAGGCCCATGAGTCATTTTATCCCTCACTAGAATGACAGAAGAAAATTGCAGAAACTAGATTGGAAATGAAAGCTTCAGAGTAATATTCTCCTTGAGACTGAATGTTTACAAAAAGCAAGGTATTAGTCAGTGCTGTAGAAGTCCATCAAACTATGAGCACTAAGTTTCCTCATACTATGGAAATGAGGAATTGATACAGATTGAGCCTCTGCAAACATACATGTCCTGGGGAAACTGGGCTCTGGCTTGGAAGGACAGGAAGCTTATGACAGCTATGCATTGACTGGGTCAGAGTTCTTGCCTTAACACCAAGATGGGATTCTAACAGACCAGGGTGCTACTGGAATGAAACCTGGAAGCAAAACAGGTATCACCTTCGCTTGCTCTCTTTTAGGGCACTCTGAGTTGGCAGAACATGTGGAAACCCAGTGGAATGGGTTGGTCCTGTGACTGGGTAGGGAGATTTGTGGCAAAGAATGCTGTAGATCAGTAGATCATCTCTATGGAGTGCCTAGAATCTAGGCCCTCCAATGAGTAACCTCTTTCCCTCCCCATCACGGCTTCCTCAGGCTACAGGAGGTGGCTCTACCAAGAATTATACCCAGGACTCAAACCACAGCTCTGAGAAGAAGGCAGTAGATCTCAGATGAGTAAAACAGCTATCAAAAAGATTTCATTCACACTCAATCAAAGCAAAAAGAGTGTTGTCAACTCTACCCATCATAACCTTGACTAACAAGAACAAAAACAGTGGCCCTTCCATTAAGCAAACATACTACAGTCAGGGCAGGAGTAACACATTATACAAAAGACAGAACCCCATGTGAAAGAAACCATACCCAAGGGGCTGGGGATATAGCTCAGTGGAATAAGCGCTTGTCTAGCAAGCGCAGGGTCCTGAGTTCGATCCCCAGTACCGCAAAAAAAAAAAAAAAAAAAAAGAAACCATACCCAAGAACAAAGACACCTGACAAATGAGGTTCATGGCAGCATTATTCATAAGAACAAAAGGCCAAATGTTCACTAATGGATGACAAAGCTGGGTGTGGTTGTGCACGCCTGTAATCCTAGCAACCTAAGGGACAAACAGGGTCACAAGTTTAAACCCAGTCTGGACAACTTAGTGAGATCCTTTCTCATGCTTAAAAGAGGGCTGGTGATGCAGCTCAGTGCAAAGACCCTAAGTTCAATGGGGGGTAGAGGGATGGATCACTCAAAGCACAAAATTTGACAATAAAAGCATTTTACCAATTTTTCTGCAGATCAAAAAAAAAAAAGTTTAATAACCTGACTTTAGTAAAATAAGTTCCAGAAAATGATGCATCATTTGAGGTTCAGTTAGGAAAACAGAATGCACACACATTATTTTAACAGAGGAAATTTAACACAGGGAATTAGTTACACAGGTTGCAACAACTGACAAAGCAAAAAGGGTCAGTGAGATCAAACAGTAACTGCAGTAAGCAGCTACTGCTCCTGGGAAAATAAAAGAAGGATAGAGGCGGGCATGGTGCCGTACATGTGTAATCCCAGCACTGGGAAGCTGAGGTTGGAGGATCTTTGCAAGCTCAAGACCAGCCTGGGCTACAAAGTGAGCTCAAGACCAGCTGAACTGCATAGCAAGACCCTGTCTCAAAAAAAAAAAAAAAAAAAAAAAAAAGAAAAGGAAGTGGATGTTATCTGAACTTAGAACTTTGGAGGAAGAGCCCCATGTGTCTGGGGAGAGGCCTGCTAGCTGCTCCAGATAGCTCAAGAGTTTGGAGAAGCAGCTATGGAACTTGGCTTTGGGATGAGGAGGAATACTGTCCAGCTGCTGTCCGGTCCTCTGGGGGTATCATGAGCTAGCTTTCAGGAGTACGCAAAGAAATAGAAAGAGGACCCGCTGCTGCTCTTGGGTTTCCATACTGTTTTGGAGTCAGTCTGACAGGAATTACAGGCAAACAGGAAGGAGCAAAAGGCTTCTCCTCTCTCCTGCCTTTCAGTGTCTGTGGACACCCACTGCGGGCAGAACCTGACAGGAGCTAGCTGTGAAAGAAGTGTAGTTCGAATGTGAACCTTAATAAGACAAAGTGTGCAGCTGAGAGACTGATTAACAATGAGCACAAATGACTTGATAACATCTTAAAATGAGGCCAAAAAAGGGTGATCACCAAGCTGAGGAGACACCGAAATCTCAGTATTGCCATTAGGTTGGACCACTGTACAATTTGGCAATGAAGTGTCACTATTTCACAAATTGAATAAATAACACAGAAAATCATGATTTAATCATGATAAATTCAGAAAAAAAAGACAACAAGTTTTCTTTTTCTTTTTTTATTTTTTTTGAGGCAGGGTTTTACTACACAGTTCAAGTTGGCCTTGAACTCATTTTGTAGCCCAGGCTAGTCTGGAACTCACAGTGTTCCTCCTGTCTCAGCCTCCCATGTGCTGGGATTACAGACATGTGCTGCCACAGCCAGCAACAAAGATACTTAAGAAATTAGCAAGATGATCTGTATGGAAGATGAAGACATTTCAGATAAGAATATCCCTAGTCCCTGAAGTAGAGAGCCCATCAAAGATCAGAGAAAAAAAGCACTTAAAAATATACAGAAAGCTTTCCATGAAATCATACGAAAGAACTCAATTTTCAAACATCAGGGTTATATTTTAATACCAGGAAAATCATTAGGGAATGATCATGAAACTTCAAAAATGAAGAGGGAAAAACTTTTATATTTTGAGACACAGGATATTGCTGTGTTGCCTAGGCTTCTCTAGGACTCAAAAAAATCTTAAGAAGATTAAAGTCAAACTAGCTTCAGACTTTTCCATAGAGGCAATGTTGACAAAGTTCTGAGGAGAAAAGGTTCTTTTTAACAAAAAGCAACACTCACGAATAGAAAAGGTGGAAAGAAGGGGGGAAATATATGTATCTATACATAAGGTAGCTAAGATAATTGTACTACTAATTTCTATTAGTTCACTTCAAGGAACAGTTTGTGCTTATATTGTTTGATCAATTTTGCATGCCAATATCTGGTATTCTGAGCAACAATTTTGAAAATAACAATAGGCAATATAATAACCATTATGAATTTCCTATCCTCTTCTTTTGAAATTCTGTACCATTTTTGTTGTTTTTTCTCTTTAAAAAAATAGTTTAAATTTAAATATATCAAGAAGGCATTTTCAAATGTGAAATAACACAGGGGCTATGAAGCCATCATGAAAGATTACAAATGGATACAAATTTTTGTAGCTCCTCCCATTAAAAGATAAGTCTGTCTTCGGAGCCCTGGATTTAAGATTTGTTTGACCAGTGAATTGATGTAGAAGAGATACTATGTATGCAGAAGGGATACTATGTAAGTTTCCAAGTCTAGACCATAGAGGATTTGCAACTCCCATTCTTACTTTGCTGGCAAACACCCCTGAGTGGGCCCACCCGGAGGCTAGAAGGTATCTTGGCTGACCACCAAACTGCAACCATCCAGCCCCAGCCAAGCCACTGCCAACTGCAACTGCACAAGTGAGCCAAGGAGAGCCACAGAACTTCATGGCTGAACCCAGCCCAATTCACCAATCCACAGAATTGTAACTGCCCAGGGTAGTTTTAACACAAGTAAAGGCTGAAATTCATGTAACTAAATCAAAATGCAGAAGTCTGAAGGAAAGCAGTGACCAAATACATTTAAACACAGAAATTAAGACAAATCATTAAGGAACTAACAGATTATAATAGAATGTAGAAGTTACAAAGTAAAAAAACAATGTAAGTGAAAAATGAAGAAGTTCAGTGAAGATATGGGCAGAGTGTTATCTTCAGTAGCAGAGACTTCACTACTAACTAATGCTGAAATAAATATACAGTTTGAAGTTACTCTGTCCTATAAATGATATTTATAGTTTTAATATTTGGGAAATCTTTTATGAATTGGTCTCTTTTGTGAGGAAATGACATGCATCACGCAGTTCCTCCAAGTTTTTCTTTTGTTCAAGGAAGAATACATTCAATCCATGTGCAGAAGCCTATTCCTGGTGATGTCACTCTATCAATATTTCTCTTTATCCACCCTTCTGTCTGTATTTGGGTAAAAATGGTACTCACCAAATGTGGATATTATCATTTCTGCACTAGTAAAATTGGGATGATTTGAACTTTGCTATATTTCAAGACAGTTTTATAAGGCACTTATATTGTTTTTATAATAGTAACAAAGTTACAAGTTTATAAGAAATTTCACAGTCTTATTGGGAAGAGTGCATTTACATGGGGGTTGTAAAAATAGCATTATCCTCTAAGATGTGATCAGTCTAAATTGCTGGTTCTCAATTATAGCTATACATTATAACCACTGAGGTGCCTTAAAAGAATATCAATGTCTAGGCTTCAGCCTAGACCCATTAACTCAAAATCTCATGCAGGGGTGGGGAATGCACAGTAATTGATAGATCCTAAATGTTCCCCAGCTGATTCTGGTGCAGTCTGGCTGAGAATCTCTTGCCATAGACACATCCCCAGGATGAGAGGCACATGACTGCAGAGTCCATGCTGCCCCTCTTTCAGCTAATGGCAGGTCCACATCAGGATCAAGACAAGGAAGAGGAGTGACCAAATACTGACTAGGCCACCAGCAGTCTCAGCCACAGTCTGGTCTCCCTTGCAGTCACAAAATGCCCATTGGCTGGAACCATGGCATCATGTGCTTTTGTTTTCACCCAGGAGAGAGACAGCTTTCTTTTCCGGATGCTCTGGGTTAGCACCCCACTGTTTCTCATTCGATCAAAATGGATAAGGAGCACCCAATACAGAACCAATTTCTAGGGAGCATGATGGAACTATTGTGATTGGCTTACTGACACTGCTCAGATTTTATTGTAACAGATATTAACAAGGAATCTTGTTAAAATGCAGACTTTGATCTAGTAGGTTTGGCAGGGACTAACATTCTACATTTCTAACAAGGTCCTAGGTACTAAGAATGGTGGTTGAGCTGTCAATTACAAGGCCCATCTTAACTACCAAGCACACAAGGTACTTTTATTAGCTGAGGAGCACATTCTTTCCTTATAGGTAAATCTAAAGAGAAGCCAATTATAATCAAAAGAGTTTAATGAGCATGGCAGGTTGCAAAGCATATGTGAAGGCACAGAAGGAAGAAACTGCTTCCCATACTTTGGGAATCATGATCTAGAGAGGCAATCAGGACAGGCTGAGCCACATCACTAAAGGGCTGGGTTTTACTCTGCGTTATGGTTTATACCTAGATGCCCCCGAAAAGCCTCATACCCTCATAGGCAGGGCTTATGGGTATGTGATATTGGATCAGTGTGCTGATTGGTTCAGTGTAGTTCTGGGTATGGGTGATAAAATTACTGAAGAGGGAAGACTCAACCTGGATTTGGGTGACACCAACCAATAGGCTTGTAGCCTGGATGGAATAAAAAGGTAAAAGGAAAAATCTGTTGCCTCCTGCCTGTCATGCCATGAACTATTTCTCCTCTGCCTGGCTGCCCTGCCTTGGAGCCAGCTGACTATGAACTGAAACCTCTACAAGCTGTGAGCTACAATACACTTTTTCTCTGAACTGTGGGTGCTGGATATTTTGTTCTAGCAACAAAACAGTTCCTAAGCCAATCTGTGCCTGTACAACACAAAACCATAACGAACCATCTATGAAAATGTTTTCTAGGGTATAATTTGAAGAACATTGCACACATTAGGTCTTTTCCTTGGATACTTACAATGCCTATTTTGATTTTAAAGGCACTAAGAAGTCTACCTACAGTTCAAAAACAAGATAAAATTTTTTTCTCACATGGAGATAATTCTTCATAGACAGGACTGGCTATATAATTTGTGGAGCCTAGTGCAAAAAGAAAATGAGGGGCTATGCTGGAGGTATAGTTCAGTGGCACAAGTGTCTGTCTGGCAAGTACAAGGTTCTGAGTTCAATTTCTGGTACCAAAAAAAGAAAAAAAAATGAGGGGCTGCTTTTCCAAAAGCCATTAAGACTTTCTAGATGATGTCAAGAGGATTAAAACATTACTAGAGCCCTTCTAAGTTAGGCCTTGTATAACTTCCCATAAAGTAAGGTCCACTTGTGAGAAAATTGGTTCACATTAAATGAGATGATGTATGTTCGTGCTTTACTATACATAACAAATAGCAACTGTGATATATATACACACACATATACATATATACACATACACATATATATGTATGTATGTATGTATATACACACACACACACACACACACACATATATATACATAGCTTTTAGTTCGGCCTCTTGGTTGTAGCAGAAAGCCACTACATCTAAGATCAGCAAAAAAGCAGCACTGTAAAGACTGAGGCATGTGCCTCAGCCTCCAAGCAGACAGGCAGCCAGGCAGGCACTGACCAGAACCATAGGCGGCTCCTTCCCTCTCAACTCCACTCTTTATAGATGTGCTATCTTTATGATAGGGGAGGTCACACCAAAAGAACCCAGGTTGTTGTGCTTCCCAGGGGACTGAGGCCTCTTAGCCCCAATCCATATTCCAAGGGAGAGCCTCCAGGAGGTCTACCTATTTTCACCTCAAGCAAGCAACCACATGGACTCAGGCTAAATGTATACATCCTAAGCCCTCCCTCAGTGACTGGATTGTGAGCCATCCAGTTCCCATTTCACCCTGCATCCCACCCACAGTGGGAAGTGAACCCTCAAAGTGGGCCTTTGTACAGAGCTACATCCCCAGTACTTTTTTATGTTACTTACTTACTGATATCAGGAATCGAACTCAGGACCTTGAGCATGCCAGGCAGGCACTTGTGCCACTGAGCTATGTCCTGTGTCACTAAGTCTCCAAGTTGCCCAGGCTGGGCTTAAACTTTCAGTCCTCTTGGCTAAGCCTCTTGGAATGCTGGGATTATAGGCATGCACCACCATGCCCAGCTGTGGGGCACTTTTTCTTTTTACAGTAACATGTATTAACACCAAACAGTGCACACTTGGGTCATGCTGTGTTGAGTGGAGGGAGATGGAGTGCTTGAGTTACGGTTCTGAGCACCACAAGTCAGATCTGCATTCTAGATGGCAGGGAACAGAACTGACGGGAAGAGGGGAGACTGGAAGGCTGATTACAAACCTGCTATAGAAATTTAGATCTAGGAAACAAGGCTTGTATTAGCAAGAAGACAGAAAGAGTATCTGGAGAAATATTTAGGAAGTAGGGCCTGGGATATAGCTCAGCCGCATAGTACCTGCCTTGCAAACACAAGGTCCCGAGTTTGATTACTGGCACCAAAAGAAGAAGTATTTAGGAAGTAGCCCAGTGTGGTACTGGGTACCTATAATCCTTGCACTCAGGGATGCGGAGGCAGGAGGACTGGCAGTTACAGGCCAGGCTGGGCAACTGAGTGACTTAGCAAGACCCTGTCTTCAAAAAAAAAGTGAGGGAGGTGGGAGTGAAATGTAAGGCTGAGTTATCTATGTGGAGTGCTGGGGTAAGAGAAAAACAATAGTTCAGAGGCTCTGGATTATTTGGGAAATCAGTGGAGCATTGTATCATCAGTTGTGGAGAAGGGTGTGATTTTAGTTCTTAGTACATTTAGTGACAGGAAGAACATTCAGATGGACTTCTATAGAGGCTTGAAATTTGGGGTCAAAGTAAAGGCTCGAGATGGTGCTATGGTTTCAATGTATCTCCAAAAGCTACTGCGTTAGCAACTTAGTCCGCAATGCAACAATGTTGAGATGTAGAGATGACTAGGGCAGGAGGGTTCTGCTTTCATGAATGGATCTTCACCAACAAAGGGGTGTGTACTTGGTAAAGCATCTCCAGAGTGGGCTGTTCTAAAACAGGCTCAACCAAGGCAGAGTGAGGCTCACCTGCAACCCCAGCATTCTGGGAGCTGAGCAAGAGTACTGGGAATTCAAGCCCAGCCTGGGCAACTTAGTTACACCTTATCTCCAAATAAAAAAATGTCAAAGAGTTGGGGATCGTAACTCAGGACTGGGCGTCAGCACATACCTGTGATCCCAGCACTCAGAAGGCCGAGGCAGGATTGCTGTGAAAGGCCAGCCTGCACTACATAGCAATACCTTGGCTCAAAAACAAAACAACAAAAAAATTTTAAAAAACCCCACAAATTCAGCCCCGTCTGCTGTCTTGTCCCGACTCAGTCCCATGGCACACAGTGGTCCATATTGGGACTTCCCAGCCTCCAAGAACTGTGGAAACAAATCGCTTTATAAACTACTCAGCCATTGTTCTGCTAAAGCAACAGAACAGTAAGATTCACAGATGGATTTCTGTATCAATTATGTTTGCAAATGAAAAAGTTTCTGCGTTTTTCCAAGCACAAAACACAGGGAGTAGGTGCTCAGAGTTGCTCAAGGCCGACGTATATTTGAGCAAAGCAACCACAAGGTTCTGGGCATACAGAATGTAAGAAGAACCAGGGCCTGTGTAAACCACCAAGTTTCACACGGGCCTAGCACATCACAGCAGTGACAGGATGGGTCCAAATCTTGATGGAGTCACTGCTATTTTCTGCACATTCCCATCTAGGAGGGCTGCACCTCACCAGGGCAGGTGTGGAGGCTCCAACCAGCTGGTAAACCTCTGCCCGGCAAACCTCTGCCCGTGACGACGCACAGCTGGAGATGCGTGTTTAGTTTCCTTTGTGCTTAACCCTGGCCAAGCGCTGGGGGTCCACAATTTGCTGACAACTGGCTCCGCCTGCGCAGGGAGCAGCCACTAGCAGACAGCCCACTTAAGGGGTGCGATTTTTCACTCCAAGTGCATCTTCACTGTACATGCTGAGGGTGAAATTTAAAGGCCTGGATTAAAGTCCAGCTCCTGTGGTTGTCAGCACCCCGGAAGCGAAATGCGAGAAGTACGCCAAGGCGCGGGCACCTGCCCAGGAAGCTGGAGGAGAACAATAAGCTACCAGGCAGGAAGCGGTGGGTGAGCCATTCGGAAATTCAGGCCCCACGCGGGAAGTCGGTGGAACGCAGCGTCCGGAAACTCGACGCCTGCGCCGTCCGCCCGGGCGCGCTGCCGCCGGGCGCTGCCACCGGGTGCCGCCGTCCGGCCCAGGAGGATCGGGCGAGCTGCAGAGGCCGAGACCTCACCGTGGGACCCAAGGTGAGGACTGGGGAGCACAGCCAGAAGGGCGGCCCGACACGCTCGCGACGGCGCGGGGAACTGCGCACGCGCAGAGCCGCCGCCGACCAGTGCCAGGAGCGCGGGAGAAGGGACGAGATCCACTGAGAGAAGCCGTGCCCTGGTGAGTGGTCCCCCCCTTTCTCCCGGAGTGCCTTGCGCGCGCCCCGTGGGCGGGGGGAGGGGAGGGCAGGCGGCAGTGGCAGCCATGTTGTTGTGAGTCTGTGTCTCACCCTCGGTACTTCGGTGGTTCGGAGGAGGAGGGGGAGGAGAAGGAGGTGGGGTGGGGGGGAGGGAGGTAGGAGGAGAAAGAAGACACTGCCGCCACCGAAGGCGGAGGAGGGGGCAGGACGGCCACGGACGACGCCGCCGGTGCCCGACGGTCGGTGTTCCGGCTGGGGCAGCGCGGTTGCAGCAGCTCTGTAAGTAAGCGCGCGATCGACCCATCTTCCATTCTCCAGCGCCGCGGGGGCTGGCTCCGGGCTTTGTGTGGCTGCCGCGGTGGGAGCCGATCGCCAGCGGGAGGCGATGGGCCTGCGGTGCTGCCGGCTGCGGCCTGGCCGCGCACACAATGCGGGGGAGGGGAGCCGGAAGGGGTGTGCGCGGCGGGAGGGGCGGCGGGAGCGGGCGCCGGGCGCGCTTTCCCGCGTCCGCCAGGCGCGCTTTCCCGCGTCCGCCAGGCGCTGGGGGCTCGGCTTGGTTCCTGTCTCCTCAGCTGTGGTTTGCAAGGGCCGGGGACCGGCCAGCCCGCCAGCCCCAGGCCCTGGCCTCGGAGGAACGTGCGAGTTGGAAGTGGGCGTACAGGAACGGGAGAGTTTGTGAGCACAAGTACGGGGATTCTCGAGTGCCAGGAAAAGCTTGCGGCGGACTGATGTAGGTAGAAGGAAACAGTGACTCGGTCCGACTTGTTCGGGTGCCCTTGGGACGAAACACTGTTTTACAGTTAGAAGAACCGACTTCGGCAGTCAGAACATTTTCAGCAGTAGGTTTTGAATTGGATCAAATTTGGGTCAAAATCGTATAAAGTTTCATACCCAAACCCGTGTCAAGTTTAGTGCTAACTTCTCAGAGAAACCCACATTTCTTACTAGTTTTTCTATCACATTTAAACTTGGAGGGAAGGGAATGTTAAGACTTAGTACTTGGAGATTTTTACTTAAGAAAACTGGCAGGATTTTTCGATAAAGGTTTTTGAGGGAAAGGAGTTTTAAATGCTTAAGAGAAATGTAATACTTGTGCGGATATTGTATGTCAAGAAAGCAATAAAATAAATGGAGTTACCCGTAAAAACCTGTTTCCTGCTCAGATTGGTGGCTTTTGGTTTTTTTTGGGGGGGGGTCTTTTTTGAAACACAGACTGCCTGTGCAGTTCAGGCAGGCTTTGAGCTCACTTTGTAGTCCAGGCTGGTCTCGAACTCTCAATGATCCTCCTGCCCTAGCCGCCCGAGTGATGGGATTACAGGCGTGTGCCACCACGCCCGGCTTCAGATTCGTGTTTAATAGGTGACTCTTCATCATGTGATCTGGAGTATTGAAGTATGATTTAAGAAACTGTGGCTAGAAATCCTGTTAAAAATACTAGGATGAATATTTTTAGTTGATCAGTTTCGGTTCTTAGTTTTTAAATGATTTTCGTTGCGCAGTCATAAATATTGATGGGCGTTTTCATATCGGAATACTTTAGAATTGCAGTTTTGCCGAAATTGAGTTACGTAGAGCAGTTTCTTATACACAAAAACAGTTTGCATTCCAATTTAAAAATTAAAATTATAGTTCAGAAACTTGCTTCTGAGACTTGAGTTCTTGTGTTTTTTCGGGTTCTGATTCTGTGCACAAGCCTAGCCATTTTTACCTCCTAGGTAGATTTGCTACTAACAAATTCAAGCATCTTCAAAGTTTACACTTTCGGTTTTAATACATAGTTTCCTTTTTTCTTGTTCGTACAATTCTTCTGTGTTTCAATATGCAGTAAGATTTTAAAGTAACTTTTTAGGGAAGCCTCGATCAAGTTGAAATTGACTTTACAAGGTTGTTTTAGGCCAAAAGGTGCTACAATTGTATAAAATACGGCCTTAACACATATCATAAATAGTAGGCAGATTTTGTTTCTCTTGAATCTTCATGTGTCAGTCTTTTTGGTGTTGAAAGATAGCTATCTCCCTGAGTATGTACTTATCTGGTTGGCAGAAGTCATTAATAGACATTTTCGTCAGGTGTGACACCCAAAGCCAGTTTTCTCAGTGATCAAGCAGCCCTCCTTCCCCACATCCCCAGCCCGATGCTGGGGCTGAAACTAAGGCCTTGGGCTTATTATTCTTAGGGCAGCACTTTACCACTCAGCTGCTCTGCTTCCTTTTGGTAGCCACTGACAACTTCGTAATTTTAAGTGGAGGATGACTCCTTGCTTATGGGCTGCAGTTCTATATTTACTTCCTTAATAAAGACTTTTGAGTTTCTAACACATTGTTAAAATTTATGGTTATTTAAAATACAGTATCTGAATGTTCCCTTACGTGATTTTGTCTGATTTGTATTCACAGCTTGTGGCTATTTTACTATCAGGTGTGATTAAGATAGAAACATTACTTATATTGTGTAGATTGGTTTGTGACATTAAGTACGTTTCTTGCTATTTGTAAGAAGGCATAAAAACAGACTAGCTTCTGTTTCATTCCTCATTCTTCTATTTGGTGAGTTTGTAAGAGGGAATGGATCAAATTTGGCTGGGTCCCACTCCGCTTTTTCTCTGAGAGTCTACCCACTGCGTAAAGTACTTAATTTGTTCTTCCTGAGCCCTCAGAGATAGACGGCCTGTTTCTAGAGAGGATAGCAGTTAGGCAGTGCTGTGAGGGCCTGGGTGAAGGTACTAATAGGGTTTGGTAGTATTAGAAAGCACACTTGGCCTAGCTCTAAATTATGCCTTCTAGTAGACCTTCTGTTTACCATAAATGTTAATTCATATTGCTCATTTAGTTGTGTGGTTTGTTTTGTTTTGCTTTTGATCCTGAGAATCAAACTCAGGATCTTGCTCTTGCCGGGCAGGTGCTGTGTCGCTGAGCTATCTCTCGGTGCTCACTTAGTTTTGAATGCTAGTATGGTAGAAAAAGTTTCTTCAAACAATATTATTTAGAATCTTTTGTTTTAATAGTGGTTGTTATGTTTGGCAATATAGGTAAAAGCTTTCACTTAAAATGTATTGCTTTCATAGTTGAAAAGTGAGCTTTCAAGATTTACTAATGAATGAAGCACTAGAATTATATAGGTATGTGGGTGAATATGTCTTTTCTCAGTTTTAGCAGTATGTTTAGAGACAGAGTTAATGTTTTTTCTTTGGTAATTTTTTCCCAGTAACTCAGAAGATTGAACTTTATGAATGAAAAATTAATATTTGCCTAATTAATAAGGATCACCTTCCAGTGAGTCACTTAATGAAATGAAACTATAGACAGTTAGCTTTCATTGACTTTTTAAGTGCAGGTTTTTTTTTTAAACCCTTGGCTAGCTTTTTATATTCTTTAAAGTGTTTTACAGAATTTGAAGTGATTATTTAAACATATTGGCAAAAGAATAGTTTTAGTATGTCCCACTACAAATTTAGTTACTGTGATCCTATCCATTTTCATCTTATGTATGGCTGATTTTCACTTACTGTTATTTTGTTGTGGAGAGGGGCAAAAGACTTAGCACTGAGAATGTGTGTATGTGTGTATCATTGTAGCAGCCAACTACAAAAAAAGGAAAATAGTAACATTTGAAAGGAGAAGAAGGAGTTGAATTGTCAGAATATTTTGATTGACTGCAAATGGAGCAGGGAAAAAAGTCATCCTTTATTTGGAGGAACGTACAGAGTTGGGCCATAGTAACACGCAAAATTTGTTTCCTAGAGGGATCTGGTGCACTTGGCTATCCCATGACACTACAGACCCATCTGGTCAACACTGCCTAACTAGGGGAGTAGACCCTGTAGTTGACTCCTAAGGTACATACACTGTGGTGGTAGGGTTGAAGAACAGAGGATTATTTACCTTTTTAGTCCTGAAAGGGGGGGGACCTAATTATATAGGGGACCTGGTTTGAGGATAGAGCTTCGTGATTTCTATTTTAGTAGTAGACCCGTTGGAAGCAGCAAGTTTTAGATTTTTGTTTTGTTTTTTGAGACAGGATCTCGTTGTACAGTTCAGGCTGACCTTGAACTCACTGTATAGCTCAGGCCTGGCCTCAAATTCACAGCAGTTCTCCTGCCTTAGCCTCCAGGAGTGCTGGCATTACAGCATACCTGGCAAGTTTTGTACCTTAAAATGGTGATCCTTGATTTTAGGCACTATTTCTGAAAGATTCAGTGAGGGAGTTTTAACTAAGATTAAATGAGTTTCATTCATTCAGACATCAAGGTAAATGAGCAGTAGAGGCAGAGTGACCCTAAGTACAGGGCTTTACTAGGCAATCAAATGAAGAAATTATAGGTAGAGAAAAATAGGGATTATATTGTATGAATATTACCTTTACTATTATATTACTATTACCTTACAAAATATTTTCTGTATTTAGGAGCTGCTTGACATCTTCATAATACTTTATCAGTGTTGTAAATGCAAATTTAAGTTTTCTGTGGTAAAATTGGGTCTTTAACTATAAACAGTTAAATTTTGAAGTTAAGAGAGAAATGATGACTCTGAGTTTTTGTGCAGTATCTTTCCATTGAAAGGTAGTTGATTGCTTGTCATCTCCTGAGGACTGGTCAGTATATTTGTTAGATTTGTTCAAAGCTGACTGTTTTCATCAAGCTAGACTACCACAGACTTCCACACAATTCTTTGAAGACTGTAGTCATCTCTTGTCCCAGATTACCCTCACATGTTGATGAAAACATAGTCCTTGTTCTCAAGGAATTTACAGTTAAGAGGTAGAGAAACTAATTGCCCTCCCTGGAGGTGGTGTTATAGAAGCACTATGGACCAATGGAAGTAGAGGGTGAGGGTCAGGAAAAACTTTTTCCAAAGGATAATGTTGAATCTTAAAAGATCTAGAGAAATTAATTTAGTTAAGAGATGGATAAAGTGACATTTAGGCAGAAGGATTACAATATGTCTAGTGATCCTAATGGGAGAGCATGGCAGAGTATGAAGTGCAGATATAAGGAGAATCAGCAAAAGATGTGACTGGAGAGACTGGAAACTATCAAAATGTGGAGATTGTCTATCTACAGTTTCTTCATTTGATTGCCTAGTAAAGCCCTGTACTTAGGGTCACTCTGCCTCTACTCCTCATTTACCTTGATGTCTGAATGAATGAAACTCATTTAATCTTAGTTAAAATTCCCTCACTGAGTCTTTCAGAAATAGGGCCCAAAATCAAAGATCATCACTTTCCCTAATATGGACAGGACTGAAAACTTTGGATATCCAGGATTATATCTAAAAAGATTTTATCGTATTGCCTGGGTATCCTTACATAATCACCATGAAAGTAATTATGATTCCCTAGATTTCCTTGAGAGACTAGCTAAGAGAAAAAATGCAACCTTGCATCTATTATTGGAATGTTGTTGAAGATACAACTTTGTTCCTTCTTTAACACCCATGTAGGAAATTTTCTTTGTAGTGGAGTTTGAGGAATAAGGTTGCCCCAAGGGAATTGGTATAATTTCTTTTTGTGGGTAGCTATAATTATGCTTTTTATTTCTTTTCTGTTCTATCATCACACAGTTTACTAACTTCTGTTTGCTTTGTTTCCCCAAATTTAGTTGGTAGATTTTTGTTTTTGAGGTACTGGGGATTGAAACCAGGATGTTTGTACTGAGCTACATCCCCAGCCCTTTTTATTCATTACTTTCAGACCAGTTCTTTCTTTTAAAATTTTTTAAAAAGTCTATTTGAAAAATAAAAGAAGGAAAACATTAACAAACAGACATCCATTTACAAAATAGGATAAGAACAAACAATACTGAATTACAAAGTGGTAGGAAATTAACAATGATTGTTGTATTACATATTGATACCTTCAAAGTGGTTTCTCAGGAAGACAGATATAGACATGCAAAATTGATCAAGTAATTAATGATTAACTGTTTGTTTCAGTAAAGCAATAGAAGTCAGTAGTACAACTGTTAGCTATCCTGTATATACATACATACATAGTTTCCCCTTCTTTTCTCTATTCCCTCATCCCAGTTGCTCTTTATTTTTAAGCAGTTTCCTTTTGTTTCAGTTTTTATCGTTATCTCTTAATTTTTTTCACTCTTTGAGATTCTTGCACTAGTGAGACAATATGTTGAATACACATGGAGGTCTGGTTGTTGAATACACATGGAGGTCTGGTTTATTTCACCTGTCAGTATGGTCTTTAGTTGTGACCATTTACCTCTGAAAGCCTCGAGTTTAATCTTTCTTTATAGCTGAGTAATATGCCACTACATAAAAGTAGCACAGTTTTTTTTATTTATTTCTCAGTGGGTGGACACTTGGGTTGCTTCCACAATTTAGCAATTACAAATTGCGCTGCTGTAAACATGGGTGCGCATATATCACTGTGTTATGATGTTTTCAGATCTTCTGGGAAAATACCCAGAAGGGGAATAGCTGGGTTGAATGGGACCTCTAGACCTAGTTTGCTGAGGAATCTCAAACTGATTTCCACAGTGGTTGCACCTGTCTGCATTCCCACCAGCAGTGGAGAAGAGTTCCTATTTCTCCACAGCCTCGCCAGCATTTGTTATTGGTTGATTTCTTAATGATAGTCATTCTTACTGGGGTGAAGTGAAATCTCAGTGTTGTTTTAATTTGGATTTCTTGAATGCCTAATGATGTTAAACATTTTCTCATGTATGTATTTGCCATTTGTATTTATCTAGAAGTGTGTATTCATCTCAGGTGCCCATTTATGGATTGGGTCTTTGAATTTGGGGGGACTGATAGTTTTTTAATTCTTCATATGTTCTAGACAGAAGACCTTTGTCCAAGGGACAGTCAGCTAAAATTTTTTCCCAATTTGTGGATTTTCTTTTTACTCTGCTGGTGATTTCTTTAGATGTGCAGAAACTTTTCAATAGGATGAGATCCTAGTTGTTTATTCTTTGAAGTATTTCACGGGCAGTTTGGTTTTTGTTCAACTCTCTGCCTTCCCCTGTCTTCAAAGTTTTTACCTACTTTTCTCTTCCAATAGATTCAGTGTTTCTGTTTTAAATTGAGATCTGTGATCCATTTTGACTTGAGTTTGGTGCATGGTGATAGACTTTGGATCTATTTGCAGTCTTCAGCGAGTGGCATACCAGTTTTTTCAGTACCATTTATTAAAGAGGCTATCGTTCTTTCAGTGAGCTTGTTTGGCCCCTTTGTCAAAGATGAGGTGGCTGAGTGTGTTTGGTTGTGTCTGTGTCTTTCAGTCTGTTGCATTGATCCTCTGGTTCCAGACCAGTTCTTGCTGAATTGCCCAGGCTAAGTTGAAACTTGAAATCCTTCTGCCTCAGCCTCCCATAGTGGTAGGATTATATGCATGCACCATGCTGGTTTCAAATTTAGTTTTTCTTTCATTGTGTATGTTTCTTTAAAATTTTTCTGTATAAGTGAATGTAGAGTAAAAATACATTGAAGGATATTTCTACCAGACACTTTTTACAAACACGTAGCTTGAAACTTAATCCTTGAAACAAATTTAAGTTTGTTTGTTTTTTTCTTTTCGGTCATTGCTGTCTAGGTGCTTGTTTTTTTTCAGTTGTAAGCAATGTCTTGCCTTTTAGAAACTAAAATATCTTTAAGAAATTGAAACTAATCACCAGTTGGAGATTTATTCTTTGAATAAGTGAGGGAATTTTTTTAAAAAATTACAATTCATACCCATCATCTAAAAGATTCCTTTTGTGTCAAAGATGTGTACAGACCATATATTTTTTTCAAGACCCTTCACAGTTTAAAAGCTCTTAAATCACAAGTTAGGGGTTTACCCACAAAAGTCATTCCCGTACCAACATACTATTCTGCTTGTATGAGAAAGTTGCAATATGTTCTATAACTTGTAATTGTTTTTAAAAATTTGTTATGGAAATGGCTAGAAATACCTGAAATTGTCTTTCTGTTTACATTTACCCCCAAAAAAGTTATACCACGTAAACAGCTCTAATGGTAGAGCACATATCTTTTAGTATGCTAATGACAATGACTAGGAGACAGCATGAGTGAGCTTACAAAAGAGCAAGTGGGTGCTGGGGAGCAATTTACCTTAAATTGTTGGACAAGGGGCTCATTATTTTACAGAAAACTGTGAGTTGATAGATAAGGAACATACTTTGAAAAATTCTAAATAAGCTGGATATTGTGTTGTACACCTGTAATCCTAGCACTCAGGAGGCTGAGGCAGGAGGCTTGCCATATGTTTAAGGCCAGCCTGGGCTGCATAAGGTGTTCACTGCCAGCCTGAGCTACACAAGACTTTGTCTCAAAAAGACAGAAAAAATAAATTTCCAAGAGGAAAAAAAATCCTTTAAAAACTGCATAACAGGGCTGGCAGTGCAGCTTAGTGCTTGAATGCTTATCTAGTTGCCACAACAGCCTATGTTGGATCACCAGCACTGCCAAGAGAAAGACAACTGCATAAAAGATTTTTCCAGTTAGACTATGAATTCAAGTGACTTCCTTTACTTCCCTGCTAACAACCTAATTAATACAGTTGAGGTTGTTTTCCTTTATTCCTTGTTTTTTTTTTTCCTTGTCTTTTTGAGACAGTCTCACTATGTAGTTCGGGCTAGTGTTGAACTCACTTTGTAGCCCAGGCTGGTCTCGATCTCACAAAGATCCTCCTACCTCAAGGTCCCCCCCACCTCCAGTGCTGGGATTACAGGCGAGTGCTGGGATTATAGGTGTGTGCCACCACGCCCAGATCCTTTGATCATTTTAATTGAAGATGTACAATTATAAAAAATTGTAGAAAGCAGCTTTTGACAGGTCTTCATTTGTTGGTCATTCAACCTGGTACTAGTAGACACAAACAAAATCACAAGATATATTGTACTATATTGTATGATAAAGCCTTCAAATTATAATGCATTTAAGCTGTATTTATTTAGGACATTTAAAACTATTTTTGTTTTTCTGCTGACTTCAGTAACAGAGATAGTCAAGAGTGCCTGTGTTTTATCACAGTTGACAAACATACATAGTTATATTTGTTACCAGTTTTTGACCCCCAAGAGGAGTCCTTTTTTCCCATCATGGAGTCATGGAACCATTAAGCACTGGTAAGACCCTGAAGGCAACTTATTCTTGGCCAGGAATAGAAATGGCAGATCAACTTGAAAATAGCTTTTCAATACATTGGAGGTTGGGAGGTGAGGGTAAAAGAAAGAGAGGGGTGAATAAACTAATAAAGGGAAAGAATACTCATCTCTTTCTGGGAAGGAGGGGAAATTTTCCAGGAATTTGGGAGCTACCTCTTTTTGTTCATTTTAAGTCATTCTGGTAGTTGTCAGCTATTACGGCACTGGGGAGTGTGTCATTTAGCAAGCAGATGGGGATATAAAGAGGTTAGAGGTCAGAGGTTAGAGGTCATCTGGCCTTCACTCTGACAGCCCTGTTAGATCTTCGTTTCAGCTAAGCCACACAGAAGAGGGAGCTCTGGTTCATAGACATCATGTCCTCTAAGATACACAGTATTGGGTGGGTAGAAATTTAGTTAAATAGGCAGTACAAGATTAGGGCAGGTTGGTAATGCATGTTATAGTTTTTGAACTCAGTGAGATCATGTATACTTAAGTCAACTTGGTATTTTTACTTTACAAGTAAAAATTACTAATTACTGTTACATTATTAGTCCATGTTAATACTATCATTTTTAGTCTGTGGCTTTTTGTTAATTGTTAAACTATTTTTCTGTTGTGGAATATGGGCTTTCAGTTTCTGTTTTTGAACCACTATAAACAGTGTTGCAGTAATTGTACTTATTACACAGTTACAGTATTTGTTAAAGTTAGTGTCTGTTTGGGTGAGATAAATTCCCAGAAGATAAACTTGAATCAGAGGATTTTATATTTTTAAGTGAAAGAGTGTTCGCTTGTGGGTCATTAATATTCTGGGAAAAAAAGTCTAGGTAGTGCTGATATTTCAATTTCATATGTTAATTAACTTCAGTCTTTGCAATAACCCTTTGAGGAAAGCATTGTTAGCTCCATTTGCAAACAAGAGAAATGTGATCAGAAAATGTAAGAGATCTGAGTTCATTCTGTTAGAGACAAACTTTGAACTATTTTCTTGGTCTTAATAACAAATTTTTAGTTGGAAAATTCTCTAGGGCCCTGATGACGGAAGTTTTTAGAGCTTTCAATGATACAAATAGTTGCTGCAGTACTTGTGCCATAGGTTCCCCACCACTGCTTTACGGTGTTTGTGGATACTGTATCCATGGAGCCATATGGTGATACATAAGAGTCACAGCCTTATCTACACAGGAAAGCATCACTTGGAGGCGCCCCCCCCAACACTGCCTTAAAAAAAGAAAAAGAAAACTACCAAAAAAAAACGTCTAATAAGAATCTATTCTTTCCTCCTTTCTCCCAAGACAGATTAATTCAGACCAGGCTTAGGTAGTGGGATCTGAACATCTGTAGTTTTTTAAAGCCTCCTGCCTAGATTCTTATGCACTGTGAAGGTCTAAGAACCAGTAATCTTAAATTTTGGGTGCTTGTATCTGAGGAGCACGTATGTTTCTAGGATATTGCACTTTGACTGTGGAACAGATTCTCACTGTATTAGGGAAGGTATAACTCTGTTTTGGGGAGATTTTTTGTTTTTGTTGTTTTGGGGAGGTGGGTACTAGGAATCAAACTCAAGGCCTTGCACTTGCCAGGCAGGCACTGTGCCACTGAGCTATATCCCCAGTCCAAGAAAGGTATGACTCTGATCCTTCTAGATCTTACTGTGGTGTCTTTTCCCCCAGCTGATGAAACCTTCTAGACACAAAGATATAGTAGCTTTTTTAGCAATGTAATCCTGTCTTATGTATATGGCTTTGGGAATGAAACAGTATTTTGTCCCCCAATTGATATTTTTTTGAATTTTGATCAGTGGTAATCTTGGGTGATAGAAATAACAATTTTTAAAAACTAGTTCTTTTGTCTGACCTATCAGCAAAGAATATACCACAAAGCAAAGAACAGTCCAAAACATTTTGAAATCCAAAAATGTGCAAATTACGTTTATCATACCTTATTATTAGATATATTGAGTTTAAATATACAGTTTGGGCTAGGTGTGGTAGCTCACACCTGTAATCCCAGCACTGAGGCTGAGGTAGGAGGATCGTTGCAAGTTCGAGACCCGCCTGGGCTACAAAGTGAGCTCAAGGCCAGTCTGAACTGCATAGTGAGACCGTCTCTAAAAGACCAAAATAAATACACAGTTTGTTTGATTCTGTGACTTCATTACTTTGAGGAGATTAACAAAAAAATTAACCTACATGCATCTTTTTTTTTTTTTTTTTTTTTTTTGTCTTTTTGAGACAGGGTCTTGCTTTGCTGTTTGTTCTGTTAGGGTGTTTTTTTTTTTTCTCTTTAAAATAAAAAAATGAATTAACCTAGGTGTATTCTCCCTTTAAATTGGTGATGAAAGAATATTAGATCTACTGACCATTAAAATTCAAAGTGTCAGGAAAGTGTGTGTAGAGATATTTCCAATAGTAGGTATTCAATATAAATCTCAATCCTTTTATATTGCTTCAAAAAACTGAGGCTGAGGGGCTGGGGATATAGTTCAGTGGAATAAGCACCTGCCTAGCAAGCACAGGGTCCTGAGTTCGATCCCCAATACCGCAAAAAAAAAAAAAAAAAACCTGAGGCTGTAGCTCCGTGGCAGAGAGCTCCCCCAGCACATACGAGATCCTGGGTTCAGTTCCCCAACAGGGCAAACATAAGTAAATAAACAAATAAAAACCTTTATAATTTAAGTGCTGCTTAGTTTATTGAAAGATTTTTTTCTGTCATTTCTTCACAAATAATTATTCATAGTCTGTATAAAGGTATTTAGGAAAAATTCAGTCTTACTTACATATTGTAGCATACATGTATGTTCCCTTGAGAGAAGACTCCACATATTTTTAGTGCTTACAATGTGGCATATTAACTAGCACATGAGGCTATTAATTTTTTAAAGGCAATGCAAATATAACATCTACATGTATTTAGTATTTTAACATGTATATATTTTAATGTTTTAAAAAATACAACTAATGTGTGGAAGATACTCTAAGGTTAAAATATTAGAAGATATAAAGTAAGAAACTTTCTGGATGTGACTGTTCATGGCTATGTATCACAGATTATTTTTCATGTAATTATTTTTCGTGTATGCCTATACGTACGTGTTTGTGTCCTGTTTGGGTTTTTTGGTATTGTGCTAGTGATTGAATCCAGGGTCCTCACATTGAGTTATATCTTCAGTCTTTTCATTTTTTATTTTGAGACAAGATCTTGCCAAGTGACCAAATTGCCCTGACTGGGCTTGAACTTCCTGTCCTGTGCAGGCTTCCCAGAGTGCTTGGGATTATAGGCATATCCCCTGTGTGTCCTGTTTTTACTAAACTGATAGTAACATAGTTTGAAACATAGATTGGTTTTTATTTTGTCATATCATTTAATAGTCTGAAATATTTTGTAATTTTCCTTTCCTCCTTATAATAGTCTTACTATCCTTCCTTTTGGCTCCCTCATAACTGTCACATTTTGTGGAACAATGGCATAACTAGAACAGTTGATGAAATGGTGTTAGATTTTTCCTGCCCCAATTGTTATTTCAAAAAGTTTTAAAGTCTAATGGATAAAGCTGTGTTATTAATATTGAACTGTACTAATTAAACACCATGGGAATTTAAGAGATTTTGATAGTTTTAATTGAGAAAGTCATACATTTAAGCCAAACTGAAGAATTTGCACATGAACAGATAAATTGTAAAGAGCTGTCCATGTGGTCAGAATAGTGTAAGCTAAAGGAAGGTAGGGGAGAAAGATTTTAGTCACATAATTATTAAGCTAAGTGGTGGTTTGTGCTTATTGGTGTGGGAAAAAGCATGAGTCTTGTGGGGTCTTTACGGTTTTAAACTCTCTGCCATTTAAGTAGCTTTGTCTATTGAGATAGGGAAATGGCCACAGTTTTCTTGTGATGTAAGAGTACAGTACTCTACTAGCCTCCTCCCCTCCCCCGCCCGCCCTTGTGGGGCCTTTACACTGAGCTGTATCCACAGTTCTTTCTCATTTTTATTTTATTTTGAGACAGTCTCACCAAGTTACTGAGTAGCCCACACACTGAGTTTAAACTGCCTCAGCTTCCCAGAGTGTTACTGCCACTCCTTTGCTGGATTGTAAAGATTAGTGTGATCATTGCCATAAAATATAGTGTATAGTTAGAAATTTCTGTCATTATTCTTTGGGGAAAGTTGTCTTTAACAGTTAGTCCAAAAAAGTTTATACTCATTTAGAAGTCAGGTTTTAGGAAAACTTTTCAAGTATTCATCATAAGTATGATTTAAGAAGTAGTAAGCAGGGCTGGGGATATAGCTCAGTGGAATAAGCGCCTGCCTAGCTAAGCGCAGGGTCCTGAGTTCGATCCCCAGTACCGCCAAAAAAAAAAGAAAAAAGAAAAAGACTAAGAAGTAGTAAGCAGAATTAAGTTTATACAACAGCTGGGGTCTGAACCAGTTAACCTGTAGAAAAGTAATCTCTTTTACCAGCTGCACTCTGTAGATTTTTTTTTTAAAGAAAAAGTTTTGTTCAAATTGTGTATGAGTTACTAACAAGAACTTAACAACAAATACAGTCCTCTTGCTAGTATCATTACTAACAGAATTACTATCATGCAAAATTTATTTTCTAATTGGATTTCCCTGATTTTTCTCAAAATATTTTTAGTTGTTTTACAAAGATCACTTCATTTGACATTTAAGCCTCTATAGAATAGTCTATCTTCTCTTCCACTTTTAAATAAATTTCATGTCATAAATATGTTAATGAAACCAAGTGATTTCTTTTTCCTTCAATATTCTGGATTTGGCAGTTACTGAACTTTCTTAATGTATCTTTTGACTTTCTCTGTCTGACATTTGTGTCAGACAGATTGAGTTTATTTTTAGGCAAGATTTCTTCATAGGTGGTGGCACTGTATTGTACTAATTACATCAGAAAGCATATAATGTCTCGTCTTTAGGATAACACATTTTATATCATGGATAATCCTTCTAGAGGAGTCATTTTGTAATTTATCGTTCATATTTTACATGTATTTGACATCACTAGAACTACTTTTGTGATATCTTAGTTGTCTAAAGCAAGTCATCCTCATTTTCATCTAAATTATTTCTCAGTAAAAGCATCAGAAATTGAAGTTGTGTTAGTGTGTAGATCTTCTCCATGTATTTTTTCTCAAAGAGAATGAATGTCTTATCATATGACTTTGTTTTGTAACAGCTTGCATACAAGAGCAGGGGACCCAAGCCTGTAACATGAGCCTTTTAGGAAACATTTCAGACCTAAAGAAGAGCACCAACTTACTGACTTAATGACACCAGAAAAGTGTATTATTCAATTTATGTTCCCAGAAAAATGGCTCAGGGCTGGTACTGATTAATAAAAACTTAGAAGTTTAAATCTTTGAAGGTCTCCTATAAATGCTAACTTGAATTTACTTTTACCTTTGTCATATAGCTAAGAAGGCATTACTAAATAAATTTAACTGGTTGGTTGGCAAATTATGCAGGAAGTTATTTAATATGCTGAAGAGGAGAAAGTATTTTTTGGGACTTTAGTAGTAGATACCATAAATTATATTTTTTAAAAACAGTCCAAACAGGTGACTGCCAAGAAATGTATTATTATCCATAGCTTAAGCCACTCTCTTTTACTTAAACGTTTATATAAACCAGTTTTTATACAATTTTGTTGTTTTTGTAATTGATGTAGAAGAGAACTATAGGAAGTAGTGCCACTGGGAAGTTGGACTTATACACAGTTCAAGTATTTTATGTTTGTAAATTCAGGAATACAGAAAAATTTCAGAGACTTGTTTATTGTCTTTCTTTTAAAATGAGCATATATCAGTGGAATAAGCGCCTGCCTAGCAAGCGCAGGGTCCTGAGTTCGATCCCCAGTACCGCCAAAAAAATAAATAAATAAAATAAAATAAAATAAAATAAGCATATATATGTTAATATATATGAAGACATGTATTGATAGTCACTGTCCAGATATGACTTGATTTCATTATTGAATTCATATTATATAAAACAATTTTTAAGAGACACTATATATTGAACATTTAGGTAGTTAAATCAGAGTCCTTAGTCCCTTTGACCCAAGAGTTTAATATCCACTTCGACCTTAAAATAAATGACATATTATATAAGAATATGAAAACGAACTAGATGTGGTAGCACCTTCCTTTAATCCTGGCATTCTGGGGAATGGAGGCAGGAGTTTGAGCCCAGCCTGGGCAGCTAAGTAACTTAGTGCGAACCTGTTTCAAAACACAAAAAGGGCTGAGATGTAGTTCAGTGGGAGGGCCCTGGCTTCAGTAGTTAGTGGGTGGGGAGGTGGGGGGTGGTTAGTGTTATGTAGTGGTAGAGAGTACTTTAGTACCATTTTGATACCATTTGTAGTTCTAAATGCTTTTTTCACCTCCCCAAGCTTATTTTTAATGGTAGCCATATGGTGCTGAATTGGATCAGATCACTAAGGAAAATCAATACTTTTGATGATACATTACTGCATATTCTTGGTTCTTTACATGAGCTATTTGTAAACCTTTTGGATTATGCATTAAATGAAAACTCACAGGATTTAACCAAGTTGTTATTTGAAGTATTGTTTTTTTTCAAATAATTAGTAATCTCCCTACAGGAAAATTAGTAAGAGCAAAATAAGACACTGCCATTTCTATGTATAGATTTATTTCCTTTTAGTCTTAGTGTTACTGTATAAGCATTGTGTTAGTTACATCCCTAAATGTGATCAATGACTAGACAAGTACAATATTTTATATAGATGTATTATATAATTTATAGGTGGAGTTGCGTTCTCTTCTCTTCTTAGAGTAAGCATGCTTTACTGTTGCTTTTTACTCACAGAGGCCCCCAGGTGGGCTCTTCTGTAAAGGATAAGCTGCTGTGTGTCTGGGCCACATATCACTGTTGGTCATTTGTCCATTGTAAGCTGGGGGTCATTTGTCAACCCCAACATGCTCTCTCACTCTTTAGCATTTAGAACCAAAGATACTGCTTCTAAGTTACTCTCAGGATCCATTTTAGGAAAAACTCCTCAGAAAGCTGGGAATAACTTCTCTACAAAATAAAAATTCCTTGACACTACACCATCTGGTTTCAGTGTCTTGTTTTTGCTCTTTCCCCACATTACCATTTTCTTGCTCTTATTTGTGGTTGTTTTCTGTGTCCCAGCATACGTATTCCCTTCAGGAACAACTTTGAGGTGAGTGGCTGAATGCCTAAGCTTGGTTTAATGTATAGATCTGACCTAGCACTCTGTTTTAATTTCATTGTAGCTCTTTCATGTAACTAACCAAGAAACTTCTACTGTTTTGTTTTTGTTTAAAGTGTGCTTTTCCTTAAGCATCTAGTGAGCCACCTCTTTGAGAGTTTGACCATCTCTGAATTCCGTTGGGAACTTTTACCTTTAGTAACTGAGTGCACAATAGCTGCTGCTCCATACCATGTGGATTCTTGGTCACTCAGAAATCAGAAGTTCTCATACCCTATCCTTTACATCTTTTCTCTTTGCAAACATTTCTTTTAGCCAGGGATATGCTAGTACACTTCTGATACCAATGTAAGGGTAAAGGAAAAATCATTCAGTTTCAGCCGCTGTACTCTCAACAATACAGAATTTTATAATGTCTCTTCTAAGATTTCCTTCCTTGCTTTCTAGTAGCCTTGGTTTCCCCAAACCATCAATTTGTTTTTCTCCAGTAGTGAGTTCTCTGTAGGAGTTTTGGGGCATACCTCTACACCCAGAGCTATCCTTAGGCAAAAAATCTACTTAAAAGAAATTTACTTTGTCTCAGTCCTTTCAGTATAGATTGTCCTCTGCTTTCCATTGCCTTAAGATAGTTTTAATACTCCAGATTTTGTAGTTAGTGCAAGGATTTGGTCTGATGGGTGCTACGTCTCCATTACCAGAAAACATATGAGAGCCACGTAAACCCTTGGAAACAGTAATCATATTTGAGTTCTTTTTTGTCTCTACAAGCTCTTTGACATTGGAGGTACCCATTTATCCTTTCATTAAATAATTAATGGAAGGATAAATGAAATATGTGCCTTGTGAGAACTGTTAATGAATAGGAGAAATAGTTTATTTTGCTCTGCTGATAATCTGCTTTGATGTAGTATCAGTTCTGATTTTTTGCTCATTTATTGGAGTGTTCTCTTTTTTTTTAGATTTCTTTGTACATTCTGGATATTAGTCCTTTATTAGATATGTGACTTGCAATTACTTCTCTCCTAGCTTTTGTTTTCAGCTTCTTAACTGCATCATTTGTAGGGCGTGTTTCTAATTTTGATAAAGTCTAATTTATCAGTTTTTCTTTTAGGAACTCATTTTTGCAGTGTTAGGGCTTTGCATGTACTAGACCAAGCCTTGTACCTCTGAGCTACAGGTCCCTTCCCTGGTTTTTGAGACTGGGTCTCTCACTAATTTGCTTGCTTAAGCTAGCCTTGAACTTTTGATCCTCCTGCCACAACCTGGACTCTACTTTTGATTTTGATATAAAAACTCATTGTGAAAGTTCGGCCTGGTTGTGCATGTCTGCAATCCCAGCATTCTGGGAGCCCGAGACAGAGGATTGTAAGCTTCAGCCTAACCAGGGCAATTTACTGACTGCTAGATCCTGTCTCAGAGTAAAAAAAGAACTAGGGTTATAGCTCAGTGTGAAGGCCTTGGGTTAAATCCTGAGAACTATCAAAACCAAACCAAACCTACTGTGGAACACAAGGTCACATAACTTTTCTTGTAGAAATTTTGTAATTTTAGCCTTTACTTACAGGTGTATCATTCATTGAGTTAATTTTATATTAAGATACAAGGGGGAGAGGTTTGTTCGTTTATTTGCATAGCAGTCATCTAATTTCACCACTGTTTAAAGAATAAAGCAAAGCTCTTTAGTAACTGGCTTATGAGTGCTTGTGTATCAGCCACTATTTTAAGTGTTTTGTTACCTAACTCAGTGTCCACAGCAAGTGGCTTGTTGGTGTTATCTTCACATGAGGGAACTGAGAAAAAATGGTTTTTCATTACTTGCCCAGAGTTATGGAACTATCAGGTGAAGAAGAATGATGTGAATCCACGGGAAGGAGTTTGAGCTTTTATCTTTAGGAAAGGATTAAAATATGGGAGTGACATAATCAGAGTACATTTCAGAAAGATGACTAATTACATTTTAGATATTAGATTATAGGATAGGAAGATAGCAGATTGGAGTGTGTTAGGTAAAAGGTGAAGGTGGCCCCAGCAACCAGGCAGATGGAAAATGTATGAAGTGGTAGGATACTGACTTAGCAGGACTTGAATATTGGGTGTTAGAAAGGATAGAATTAAAAGTAGGGAAGAAAGAAAAGTTGAAATTTTCTCTTGTACATCCAAAGAACGGAAGGAGGAAGATAATGAGGTATTTTAAGGAGGAGAGAGTTTTGCAAATTGGAGGAAGAGAGTCCTAAGCATATAGCTACTGCCTTTCAAAGCACTGAGAGAAGAGGTGATTGATGCAGGTGAAAAGGTAGAGTACCTTAGACAGAATACTAAGAACACTGACATTTATGGGGTGAGGAGACAAGTTGAAATCTGAAGAAGCAACGAGAGATGTAGGAAAGTAAAACGGTTGTTATAAGGGGCTAAGTAGGAGCAGAGCAGTACTCTAGAAGTGGTACTTTACTGTGTCAAATACTGTGAAGTGTTTAGAGGGAGATAACTGAGTAGGGAAAATAATAGGATTTTCCCAATTGAATTTGAAAACTATAAATTTGTAGCAGCTTCCATCTTTAATGTTCCTCCCTCTCCTCACGTTTCAAACTGCTCTTCTAAACTGCCAAAGGCAAAGGGCCACTGGCTTTATACACTATCACAGAAGAGATAAAAAGGAATTCAAGCTCTTAGGAATGGAAAGATAAGTACCTGTTATCTTCAGTTTGAAGAGAAGGAAAAGAGTCTTGAGAAAATCTCACTCTGAATGCTGCAGTTGCTTTGAAAGTACTAATTGGTATGTTGCTATTAAGTAGAACTGGATCACCATTTTATTGTTTATTGTTTTGTTTTTGATGGTAGTGGAGATTGAGCCCAGGGGCACTCTACCCCCAGCCCTCCTTAAATGTTTTATTTTTAGATAAGGTCTGGCTAGTTGCCCACGCTGTGCTTGAACTGGGCAGTCCTCCTGCCTCAGCCTTCCAGGTAGCTGGCCTTATCAGTATATAAACTGTGAGATTTATCATTGCTGTAAAGTCTACAGATAATGGGAAATTTGGAAGACACTTAATCAAAGGAATGAAGAAATACAAAATAAGTTTATAAGAGGAAACAAAACAAAAAGATATTTTAGCTCTTGAGCTTGCCATTTTCTGTTACTTCCATCTCTTGCTCAAGAACTTGTAGTTTTCTTTTGTCACACATAGCAATTAAAATACACTGCACTTATATTTTTCTACAAATTTTAATGTGGATTGATGTACTCTATCTAGGAAAACCTGTCCATATAGAGAAATCCGTTCTTGCCCACCTCAGGTTATGCTAATACTAGTATTAGCAGCAATATATATGATGTAGAAATAGTCTAATTTTTGTTTTTATTCAACAGGTTTGATCTGTGGATGAAATGAATCATGATTTTCAAGCTCTTGCATTAGAATCTCGGGGAATGGGAGAGGTAAATATTTACCAATACTAAGAACTTACACCTTGCGTTTTTTGAGGCATTGAGAGTTAGTTTTTAAACCATAAATCTTGGAAACAATGGTTATGTCCTCCAAATTACTATTTTTCAACATCAGATTGTAAGTTGTATAGTTATGATTTTCACCTGCTTTTTTCAACCTGTGTCTAGGTGACTTGATTGACTTTGTTAGATAATGTTTTACATTTTGGTAGTGAGCCATACATAGCTTTGCTTAGACGAGAACACTTTTTATCTTTGTTCTGTCATTTTATGTATGTATACTTGTTTGCTTTAGCCACACACGATTGTTCACTATTTTTCCTCCCCCAAACTTCTCTTGTTCATCCAAAGCTGTTTGCTTAATAAACTTTTAATCCCCTGTGAGACATTACTGAAGAGACTTATCTGTTGTGTTAATGCTGTTGGAGTAGAATTAATTACTTCCTCATCTGATATATCCCAGTTCTTTAAACATAGTTTCATTGTCTTACTGGTTACAGTTTGATTTATATTTGTCTCTCCTTTAAATTGCTAGTTTTGAATGCCTAAGATAGTAGGTACTCCATGTTTGTAAATGAATTTTATCATTCTTTTAATCTATGGTTTTCTTTGGAGCACCAGTTTAACCTCACCATTATATATTTCAAGACATCTAAAATACTTAATTATCTATATACATACTAAAATTTTAGAAAAGTTTAATTATAAAATCTCTTGTGGTCATATATTTTGTCATGCTCTGTACTACTTAGTGTGGACTTTGATAATAGTAAACAGATTTAAGATATGTAATTAATTGCCTGCTCCTGGAGATTATTTTACTTTGGTAGATTAGAGACCTTCATGAGACTCACTCCATCCAATGCTGTGCTCTTCAGATGCAGAAAAAGAGTCCAGTCACTCCTTTGGGCCACAAGAGGGCACCCTGCAGCTAGCTAACCCTCCCCTTCTTCAAAACAGCGTTTTCCAAAGAGTTTGTCATTTTCAGAGGACTGATTTAAGGGTGAGTTAAGGTGCTTAAGCTTAAGTATTGCCAAAATAAACTTGTTAGTCCAGTGCATAAGATGAAATTCCGAGCCCTAAGAAAAAAATTGAGAGAGGAAATAACTTAAAAAAAAATCTATAGCTTTACTGTCTGTAGTACAATGGCTGCTTAGGCATTAGTTACTCTATGAGAGACTAAAAAGGGGCAATTTGAAAGGACTTTTGTTCACTCACTGTCAGTTATCTGGTGTTTAGAAAGCAAAATAACATTACCTTAAAAGCAGATTTAAACAGTGTTTTAGCCTCTGGTCTTTTAGACTTGAACTTGGTCCTTTAAAAGAGCAAGAACAGTCACACCCTTACATTAATTTTAGGTTCCTTATATTTACAAAATGTATATTGTGTAGATATTTATATGTAGGTTTTTCATTTTCCCTCTTTCTAAATAGTATTTGATGAATACAAAGATGTTTTCGGTCCTAAAATATGTCAGCATTAGAAACAGTAGCTGAAAGAGTTTTTTGGGGCTAGAAGAATGTTTTAGGAAAAATCCAGCTGTTGCATAAGCCTAAATCCAGCCTCTCCAAAGGTATATGTCTGACACGGAAAGCAAAGGTATCTGGGGCTTAGGTTGCTACTACCTAGTAGTAGCAGCAGCTCATATGTCTGTTACCTTCATCCAGTGCAAATGTATTTTTAAACGTTTTTACTAAATAAGTTTTTTCTCAATAGTTTACTAGCTAATACTGTTAACTGTAAGACATAGCTCAGAAAACTACTCAGATTTCTGTCTCTGAGTTCTCTCCCACAAGCCTTTCTATCTTTCCTCATCTCACAGGCAGCAAGGAACCTTCTGGGATTTCCTTCTTTGCCTGTCTCTCTCTCACCAGTCTTCTCCTCCTTTCCTTACAGGTGAGGCTTTTTGTTATTTTATCCCAGAATTCATTCATAGAAATACATTAAAAGCAGCCTGGAATTTCTGGCTCTTGGGTTTTCTAAATTTACCGTTTTTTTTTTTATAATGCAAAATCCTCTTTCACTGGATTGTCCTACTCTTGACTGTTTCTTCTACGATAGAGTTTTTGTTAATGTATCTTAAGTGTTATAAATGTCTAATGTACAAAGCATTGCATTTACATACAGGGCTTATCTCAAATGGTCCGTTTCTGTTTTTGTAGATCAGGATGGGTTTACTGAGCCATCGTCAGAAGGGCAGTCTCTTGGTTGTTCATCCAGAAATAGAAACATTTATATTCATCTATTCATAAGCTAACCCTTATTTTTTACCTAATAGCATGCTTTTGTCAAAGACGTAAGTGGTTTGCATTATGTCATGTATCTTAAAAAGAGCAAAATGAAAACATGAGAGATTTTAAACACACTGCAGAGGTATATTTTCATCTGTACATTATTATAGTATATGTAGCTGTGTTCTTGTTTTATTTTTCAAATAGTAGGAAAAAGGACCCTGCCTAAAATTCATCCCTTAGGGAACCCAGAATTTATCTTTAAATCACTTAGTTAATGTGATTTATCTTGAGGGTATTTTAATAGCTTAGTATGACAGATACGATAGATAATGTCGTTTCCTTTTTTTGATACAATAGTGTTTAAAGAAAACATTTTTAAAATTTTTGTACCAAGTCCAAGGTAGTGTGGAAAACAGTACTAGGTTTGAGTGTGAGCAGACTTGTCTTTTATTTTTCACTAGTGGTATGGTGTTGAATAAAGCTACCTTCATTAAAAACAGGTAAGAATAACCTGTTGTATGAATTACACATCTCATATGCTCAAACTCTGAGTTGTTAGGAATGGCTGGTAAGGAAACCAGTTTTTTTTATGGTGTTCAAAGAGCTGATCATTTACATAATTTCGTATCTCAATGATCATGACATCTTATAGTTTATCCATTGTAATGGGAAGGCTGTTACAGTGTCTTAAACTTCTTTTCATTTTACCTAGTGGTATTCTAATACTAAAGATTTTCAGAAATACTAGTTAGTTGGACTATATTTGAAAAGAACTTTCTTCTGTGGTAAAGAGAAAATAGATAATAGGTTCAAATGCCATTGCTCCTGTTTAGCAGCTGTGTGCAGTATAACCAACCGTAGTACAGTATAACCATAGGTTTTTATTTCCTTCTGTAGAATGTGACTATGTTAGGCAACTGATCTTTGTAAGTAATAGGGTTTCATCTTCTTGTGAGGATGCTGAAACTTGACTCAAGGAAACAGAAGGCAAACGGCTTGTAGGCATGTAATAAATGATACAATTTTTAAAAATAATACCCATGTTTCAGACTAGTGTGTTAATTGATGTTTTATAATACAGGATTTATACTTTGTGTTAGAAAGGCCCCTAATGTTATACGTCAGATGATGTATTAAGAAATTTACTCACATTATTCTAGTCTTATAATTCCATGACAGAAGCTTTTTGTTTTTCCTTCAAACTTGAGGAAACTAACTCAGAAAGATTAATTACCTGGTCCACAGCCACATAATAATTGAGTGACAGTTTGCATTTATCAGTGTCTTAACTTTAATATTACTTCCCATCAGAAATAATTATATTTAATTTTGCCAGTTGATTGTAAGGGACATTAGAAATGGAGATGTGGAAAAGTGGTATGAGTTGGAAACTTCAAAAGTATTAATATCTTTTATTCATAAAAAGTAAAATCAGAAAAGCATTATTCTTGGGTTTTAAGGAATTACCTTGTGTTTTGTTCTCATACAACTTAATTTTTGCCATCTCCTTTTGTCTTAAATGAACTTATATTAATAAGTAGGATATTCTTTTACCCCTATTTGCCCAGTAGAGTCCAGCTCTGTATGTGTGTTGTAATAGTCTACAGTAATTATTAGTAGCATCCCTTTTCTTGAAAGTGCCCCAGACTGAATTAAGATGTTACATGGACCTCTAGATTTAAAACATCATAATGTGAACATAAAGCTTTTAAATCTTCTGATTATATTAACTTGGTAGATTTGAAGTTTCACATTATAGTTTATATTTTTAAAAACCTGAAATATATGTCTTATAAATGTTAGAACAGGAATTTGATTTATTAATTTTTTGAAGCAGTATGCTGAGATGCTGATACCCTCAGAAACAGAGAGGGCAAACCAAAAGTACTTCTTCAGAACATTGCATAGCCACGCAGTCATACATGAGTTAGAATGATAGAAGGGCAAGTTGTCAAGAAATACTGGATGTTCTGATCTTGTTTTAGAACTTTTGTGAATTAGGCAAATAATATGAAGTGATATTGGGTAATATATTTTACAGATACTTAAGGTTTCTTAATCTTGTGTTCTATAATGTGTGTTTTATTTGTACTATAGTAAAAGAGTCTCCAGGGGCAATTCTTTATCTCTGTTTCTTTCATTGAAAGAAATTTCAGTTTATCATTTAACCTTTAAGAAAGTCTTTTGAACTGTCCTGTTTCCTCAGTTGTTACCTTCTTTTACATTTAGTCTATTGTAGCTTACACTCTGTCACAAGATAGTAGTTTTTCTAATGCATACACTTGCATCATTATCTAAATTGCTACAGAAATCAGTTCTAGAATGTTGGTTTCGGCCTTTTGTAGGACTGTTAATTTTAACTAGCAAATTGTTTTCATATGTATAGTAACTTATAAATATGTGCAAAATGGTGAGCCACTCATAGTATACTTGGTTAAGTGTTTGACATAGGAAACTAACCCCACCACCACTGCTGCTACACAACTTGCATTTTAAAGCAGTTGTCCAAGGCATTCAAAAAGCATCTTGAAAAGATTTTGGAATAGTCTTTCCCTGGGGGTTCTGTTATTTCTGCTACCTTAAAAATAAGTGTTTTAGCCACTTTTCCCTCTTCGATTAATGCTTCTTTTGTTATAACTTTATTATTGTTATTATTTTGTCTTTTTGAGACAGGGTCTCACTATGCAGTTCAGGCTGGCCTTGAGCTCACTTTGTAGCCCAGGCTGGTCTCGAACTTGCAACTATCCTCCTGCCTCAGCCTCCTGAGTGCTGGTATTACAGGCATGTGCCACACCAGCTATAACTTTAGTTTGGATTCTTTGTTTTGTTATTATTTTGATGCTGAAGGGCTTTTTGTTGTTGTTTCGGCAAATCATTTATTTTTAGCATGATTTTAATCTACTTGAAATGGCTTCTTTAAACAGTATTTTTAAGAGATTAAGTTGGATTTTACTGTGAATAAATGCTCATTTATTTATATAAAATATGCCTTAATAGTATTATCAACTTTATATTTTGAATATTTACACATATCTTTTATAGTGAGGTTTTAAAAAGTTTTTTAAACTGCAATGGAAGTTGTAGTTTACTTACTGGGATCTTTGTTAAAACACCTCATTCTCCATTTTATTTTCTCAGTACTTTCTACCAATATACCCTTTTTCAGTTTTGCTATCTTAACTCTATTATAATTTTCTTAAACTGGTCTTGTCTCTGTAGTCTTCCACCCTTCTGTTGTTCTTATGCCATGAGTTATTTCCAAATCATAGTGTCACTCTATCAACTTGTCAATCTCCTGTTGTTCCAGTGTAATATCTGATCTTACCATGCCTTGTGAGAGCCCCCATACTGACCTGCTTAGCTTTACCAGCATTAACTTTTGATCTTCCTGTATCTATTCCTCAACCTTATACTGTGTTTTATACATCGTGTGTTTTCTCAAGCTACACTTCTGTTCATGCTGTATACACTATTGTGTTCATGCTTTACCTAATGTTTTCTTTAGCTTTCAACCTCTAGTGCCACCCCCGCAACCCTCACCTCAACGCCCCCCAGCATACACACTATATTGTCCCTTCTATCCCAATTCAGGTATTACTGATTTATATTTTATTACAGTCTCTATATATTTGTGAGCTCTTTGAAGATGAGGACATCATGGGCTGAAAGAGGCAAATGCAGCTAAGTTAGTGTGGTTAGTGTAGTAACAGTAGTATATATGGGTTTGATTATTAACACTGAATGACAGAGCACCTGATTATGTATTAAGGGTGATGGATGTTTTATGAACATATATTTTAAAATGCCAAACTGTATGCCAGAAAGTCAGTGTATTGTTTTAAGACAAATATCCCAAGTTAGCCTCTTCAGAGTGTCAAGGATAGTAGAGGAGAGACCTGGGTATATATATTAAAGAATGTTTAGGAATTGACCAAATACAAATTTTGAGTAATTAGTGAGTGGTTTTATCAGCATAGTTTATTAACATAGTTTATGGTGTTTATGTCACTATATAGGAGAGAGTGCAAGGACTTGAGATTGTTACCTTAGAAGTATTTGTAGGTTTTTGTGTGTGTGTTTCCATCATCTAGCTATAGCTTTTTGATTTGGAACTTGCAGATCGATAGTATCCATTAACTAATAAGAGTTGTCAAGTTCCCTTCCATTGAGTAACTGACACAAGAATGAAAAAAATATTTTCTATCCTGGAAGCTATAAGATGGGAGGTTGTTAAGAGGTCGTTCTTGGAAGTGAAAAGAAACCTTGTTGGGGCTGAGGATATAGCTCAGTGGCATAAGCGCCTGCCCGGCAAGCACAAGATCCTGAGTTCAGTCCCCAGTACTGAAAAAAAAAAAAAGAAAGAAACCTTAAGTTGTTACCATTGAGATTTTGATTATTTTTTCTTAAGAACTGTAAAGAGTTGGGGATAGTGGTTCATGCCTATAACCTCAGCAATTCAGGAGAGGATCTAGAGTTTGAGGTCAGCCTGAACAACATAGCCAGACGCTATCACCAACAAATACAGATTTAAAAATACACATTGATAAATTTTTTTTTTAATTAAGCCTTTTGAAGAAATTTACAGATAAAATCACAATCTGATAAAAAATGTTGAGAAAGAAACTCAGAAGTGGACTTTGAGTAATACTCAGGTTCAAAATTATTAGAACCAGCATGTAAAAATAGGCGAGAAGTTATTTTACTATTAATGAGATAACCTAGAAAATAGATCATTTTGAATTTTATTGGCATCAAAAACTGTGTATATATCAATGATGTATTTAATGGTCTCCATATATCCTTTGTAATTAAAATAAATTTAAATGTAAATTTTTTCCTCCCAAATAGCTTTTACCTACCAAAAAATTTTGGGAACCTGATGATTCAACAAAAGATGGACAAAAAGGAATATTTCTTGGGGATGATGAATGGAGAGAGACTGCATGGGGAACTTCTCGTAAGTTATTACATGAAAATTATGAATAGACTCTGTTTTTTAAGTCCTTCTTATCCCTAAATAATATTAGGAAATTTTTTTTGATGTCTTTATTGAGGATTTCATGAATCATTATAATTCATATTTTCTTATAGCAGTTAACCCTCTTATAGCATATGTAGTTGATTAGGGTCCATATTTACCACATTTTGTTGTTTCTTTTTAAAATTAATTCATAATAAAATTCAGAGTTACTACTAAAATAGAGGACAAATTAGTTTAACCAGAGGAATTTTCAATCTTGTATTAGGTAGCTGTGACTGATTTATCTAATTGCTGGTCATTGTAGCTTTATTAAACATTAGCTGCACCAGAAAAGAGGTAAACTGTCTTGCTTTACCAGATAACTTGGTTTGTAGAACTCCTAGATAGAAAGAGCAGATATAAATGGTTGTTATTTATATAAGTAGTGGAAAGAGACTTAGGCCTAAGAGACTGTTTAAGTGAGTAGAACCTATCATATAAGGAGTGTAACCTGCAGGAGTGACAATGTTTATTGGTAAATTTAAAAGTGTAGCTGTATTCTTACAATAGTGTATCATTTATCATTGTAGTTTTTAACTAATTCTGATTAGCAAAATTTGAGGAATGTACAGCTATGTCAACATGTACATATTTTGAAAATAAGTTTTTTCTTTTCATTACAGAGTTTAATGAAGCTTGCTTAAGTTACGCAGAATGACCAAAGTAATAAAAACCAAATTCCCAGATGACAGTTACCAGGTTCACCTTGTATTTTGAGTGTTAATTACTATAAATTACTAGGTATTTCTTTAGCTTCCAGATTATTAAAACATTTTAAACTTTTTAGTTTTAAATCTCATTATTACTAAATGCCAAAAAGGTAAAACTCAAAAGACTAGGAAGTTCTAGAAAATTTTAATACTTTTATTTTCCAGTCAAAATAGAGGATGCAAGTTTGAGCCCAACCTGGGCAACTTAGTGCCTTAGCAAGATCCTGTCTCAAAGTAAAAAAATACAAATAAAAGAGGGCTGGGGATGTAGCTCAGTATGAAGGCACTGAGTACCAAAACAAAATATTAAAAAAAAAAAAAAAAACCTTTGATAACAGCTAATTTAGGTTGGCATTTTCTTAAGATACTGGAAAATTGTTTGTGTTCAACCAGTAGTTATCTGCCAAATTTTTAAACTAGAAAGATAAACGAGAAATTGGAGTTCTTAATCAGAATTAACCTATATTAGATTTATAGTGTATGTTTTCTGGTAATTTGGGCGATACATGTTCCCTACAATGGCACATTCTACTAAGAATACTTTTGGACTCAGTGGCTTGTTTTGTGAACATGTTTTTAAGAGTTGAAGAGATAATTGTTAGAGGCAGATTTTTTTTTAAGGTGCTCACAAGCAAAGCATCTTGAGTATAACATGGAAATGAAAGGTTACTTTTGAAATAGATGATAGAGAAAATGTCAAGTACATCATTTTAAACCAGTTTCTGTATCATTCTCTGAATTTGGTTGTATAGATAAAATTTCCATTATTAGTCTTTTACTATCAAATAAAATTAGAAGTGGAATTTTGATTACCTAACATTTATTAAATGCTAAGCATGTATAAATATGAATGTGTTTCTTATTCTAAGGGAATTGTCATCTACAAAAGTTGCACAAATTTCTCTGAACCCCAGGAGGCTTAAATGTTTAGTGTGTGAAACTCCTCAGCTAAAGCAAAGTCTTTGAATTGTCAGTTTATGCTTTTCTGGCACTTTCAGCCAGTTGAATATGCTGGTTTCTGAAGTAGAGGTGTTCTCACTTCCCATTTGCTTACTTTAACTGTTTACTTTTTACATTCAGCTTAAATGACACTTCTTTTGGGATTCACTCTAAGACTAGGAAGAATCAGTGACCCATTTTTTGTTGTTGTTCCTAGAGTATTGTGTATTATTTTTGTTGAAGCACTTTTATCCTGTTGTGATTTCCTTCTATTAAACATATGCTCATTTTGAGGGTAGAGATGATTGTTGAATTCCCCGTATGCAGCGGAATGTTCAATACACGAGACAGCGAATCAGTATTTCAACTGTAGCTGAATGAATGTAAGGAAGTAATTGCTAATTTCTTACGCATACAGGTACTGAAATAGAATTGTTTTAGTATGACTTAACGAAAGTAACTCATTAAAAATTCCTATAGTTAGTGAAATGATAACTAAATACCTTTATGATATTCAGCACAGTTTCAAGGAAGGGCTAGAACTAATATGGAGTATTGTACCTATTTACAAGTGAGCCAAAGAGAACTAGAGGCTTAGTAAGAATTTTCAGCAAAAACTTTTGTTCTCTCAAATGTGTTAATTATATGTGTGTCCCACTAGCTCTCAGATCTTAAATATTGCCTTAGTCATAAAGAAATACGTAGAAAAGGTATTCATATCAGGTAGTGATGTCTGAAGATAAATGGGGAACTTAAGAAGAAATTTCTAAAAATCTTTAGGTGATAGCGTTTTCAGCCAACAATAGAACATTCTGTGGTATTGCTGGTTTACACACTCACTCGTGTTTGCAGTGTAAGAGCAGTATGTCCTGGATCTGCTCAGTATAAAGCTGAGTTGGAGGCGGCCAGCTTGGGTGTTGTTTTTAGTCTGGATTTTATTCCTAAAAACTTTCATTATGAGTTATATTATGATTTGCCAAAAGAACGTTAACTTTTTGGTATAATGCTTTCAAACAACTCAGCCTGGGCTACCTAGTGAGTTTAAGACCTGCCTGAATTAAAGTGAGACCCTGTCTCAGAAGGAAAAAAACAAAATTATTATTATAATATCTAAAATAAGAATGATTTTTCTCATTTTAGTGTATTAATTTTTGTAACTGTTTTGTTTAGCTTAAAAGTACAAATATATAATCATATTTTTTGTTCCAAACAGATCATTCAATGTCCCAGCCTATTATGGTACAAAGAAGATCTGGACAGGGTTTTCATGGAAACAGTGAAGTAAATACAATATTGTCTCCGCGATCAGAAAGTGGAGGCCTTGGTGTGAGCATGGTAGAATATGTACTAAGTTCTTCTCCTGCTGATAAATTGGATTCTCGATTTAGGAAGGGAACTTTTGTAAGTATTTTGAGTAAAGGAATATTTAATGTTTGATTGATAGTTGTTTAAGCTTATTCCTCCTTAGAGCTAAATGAAATTCTGTAGGTACACTCCTGTTTTCTCTGCTTAACCATTTCATGAAATAATGTAACCATTGGGAATATTTATGATCTTAACCATGTTACAAAAGTCAAACCACATTTTAAGACATTTTTCAGAATTAAAAATTGTTTATTCCTGGTAGTACTTGATCTGGAAGTAACTAAATAAAATTGTCCATACATTAAGTATTTTAGTCTAGTTTGTGGTGTTACTGCTTTTCCAGCACCGCTATAGTTAAGGTTGCCTTAACCCTTCTGTTATAAATCTCTATAATTTATTCCTCAAGTTTTTGGTCTTTGCTAAGTTAGTTAAATTAAAATAAAATACAATGTTTTTATTGTTTACGTGCACTATAGAGTAGTTTTAGGTCACGTTTTGGTACCTTTTTTGTGTTCTATTAAGTATTCAGAATCAAACAGATTCTTTCTCCTCAGGGCACTAGAGATGCTGAAACAGATGGACCTGAGAAAGCAGATCAAAAGGGCAAGGCTTCTCCGTTTGAGGAGGACCAAGACAGAGATCTTAAACAAGGAGATGATGATGATTCTAAAATAAATGGCAGAGGTTTGCCAAATGGAATGGATGCCGATTGCAAAGATTTTAAGTAAGATTTTCGTTTTCTCAAGAAGAAAAGCGTCTCTCTAGGGTTTATCATCAGTTGATTATTTAAATATTTTCCCTAAATTCTTCTACTTCCTTTGTACCTTGTATTACTCTGAACCAGTATTTTATTTTTTCATAAGGAAAGTTAGCTAATGATTATGAGCCATTAAATATAAACCTTCAAAACAGTATCCAAAATAGTACATTCTGTGAAAGGAATGGTGTTAGAAGCTGCTATTACTTTTCATTAATGTGATAGTTTAAATTTGAACTTTTTCATCTGTGAAAATTTAGCGAGGTACAGGTTTGCATACCTCTCTTTCCCCTTGGGATTCCATTCGAGCACCTTCAGTGGAAGTTTTGTCTTCTATCACTGTGTCCTCCTGCCTTCATCTAATATTTAGTATTAGAAACGAGACAAACTTAGGAACAATGACCTTTTTCTTACACTATATAAGCTTGTGGTGTTAATATTGTTCCCTTATATAGAAAGTGGGGAACATATTAGAAGCTTCACAAAGTTAGTATTAAATTTAGAATTGCTTAAATTAATACCTTTTTAGTTGTCACTTTAGGTAATTAAGTAAGTACTTTGTTTTAATCAGTGGTTTTTAGGTTAGGCAATATACATTTATCTATTAGTTTCATAGTAATTTCTGTACTTTCTCACTTTAGTAGTCAGATGCTTTGGAGCTGTTACCTGAAAATGAGTTGTTGCTTTGAGATCTTATGAAACATGGAATCTTAGATAACAGGTTAAATCTGTGGGTTATATGCTTTTATATTTATTGTCTTTAATAAAGCAGAGGAACAATGTGCCTTACAAACAGTGCCACTTCTACCTGTTCTGGGTACAAAAAAGCATCCACAACCTCTGCACCAGAAATTTAATGTTGTCCAGTTTGTCTTAGATCTTTGTCCTGAGTTTACTTCTGTGGTAGTACCTGATAAAAGTTTTACTAAAGGGCATGTCTTTAAAACTCACTTACTTACAACCCACTATATTGTACATTTATAATTGAAGTGTTAACACACCATTAACTATAGCAGGAAAATAACACCACTGATTGCATGATTTTTTACTTTGTGTGAAAGGTTACACTTCTTCCTTTAAATTATTACTATGAATTTTATTAGCATTCAAATATTATCCAAGTGTTTTATGTATTTAAATTGTTAATTATTTTAAGTACAATATTAGCCATTACCTGCAGGGTAAAAGTGTTTCAAAATAATACCTATGAGCAGGGCATGGTGGTGCAGGCCTGTAATCTCAGCACTTTGGGAGACTGAGGCAGGAGAGTCACAACTTCAAACCTAGCCGGGGCAACTTAGCCATCTAGCAAGATCCTGTTTCAAAATAAAAACTTAAAAAAGGGGTGAGAATGTAGCTCAGTGAGAAGGCCCTGGGGTCTTTTGCTTTTCTTTCCCTTTCTTCCTCCACTGTTAAAATTACAGGATATCCTTTCACTTTTGTTTTCACATAGGTTTCAAATGAAAAATGAGCCTTTGAAATGTTCTAATACAAGTTAAATGTGACTAAAGGAGAAGGGAATTTGAAATCTAATGCCACAAGGACAGTGACTGATTTTTAAATGAATATTATGTTCAGGTAGAGAATAGTTCTCATAATTAGGAATTATTTTGCAAGCTACTCTGGCATACTAGCAAATTCATGCCGATGTGTGGCACACCTGAAGTTAGGGATAATTAAAGTGTTACAACATCGTAATAAAAAACAGGTAGAACACTATTAATATACTAATGTTTGAATATATCATGAATATATGGTTCCTCAGAAAAATAAACTTTTTTTGGTAAGGGAAGGAATCTTACATAAAATACCTATGTAAAAGAAAAATGGACTGTAAGTGAGGATTAGAAATAAGTTAAAAATAAAATTTATACCCTGAAGGATGTTGATGAAAAGAAAGAAGCCAATGCTTAATGAATTTTTTGGAAAAAATGGAGGGTATAGTACAGTGAAGAGTTTTTATGCTGTTGACTTAATTTTTTTATTTCTTTCTGGTCGTTTAAACTACCAGAACTTAGCATGATGAAGGTGGCCTTCGGAACGCTGCCTTAGCAGCCTTCACAGCATTCCTGTTGTCGGAGCTGCCCAGTCATGCATTCGGTTGTAAGGGACCTTGGGGACATGAAAGATGGAGTGATTTGCTCAAACAGCATGTTTAAAAAGAATCCAGAGACATCTTTTTGTCTTATTTTAGTGCCTTTTTCTATTGTATCCCAGGTTTTACACCCTTACACCGTGAAGGCTATAATTATGTAAAGACAATTTTTTTTCTTTAAATCTTATTAAGCAAGATATTGTGTCAAATCGTGTGCTAGTGGGCAGGACCAGCAGTATAGTGGGTGAATTTGAGTTTTGAGCCTCCCTATACTTGCCCTTTAACAGCCTGCCTTTCCTGGGTGCCATTCATTTTGTCTATGATTTGATACCAAGGTTTCAGGTAGTATAAATGTACAGGGGCTGGGGATATAGCTCAGTGGAATAAGCACTTGCCTAGCAAGCGCAGGGTCCTGAGTTTGATCCCCAGTACCGCAAAAAAAAAAAAAAAAAAATAGTATAAATGTACAATGTGATACTGGCCAGTTTTTCTTACTTGTAACATTAAGTCCTTATGCTGTTCAAATAGAGGAGAGTGATCATTAATAATGTAAAAAATAACTGATACCACATCAACACTTGCCTAAGAAATTATATTAAATAGAAATAAAAATGTGATAAAGAATAGTGATTAGTAAGCCAGAATGCCATATTCTTTATATTTTACAGCCATTTGTTGTTCATGGGTGTTAACACTCCCATTTTACCTTTTGACTTTTACTCATACTGCTCTTTTTTTTTTTTTTTTAAAGTCGTACTCCTGGAAGTCGTCAGGCCTCTCCCACTGAAGTAGTTGAGCGCCTCGGCCCCAGCGCTAATCCCCCAGAAGGGCTGGGTCCTCTTCCCAATCCTACAACTAGTAAACCACTTGTTGAAGAATTTTCAAATCCTGAAACTCAGAATCTGGATGCCATGGAACAAGTTGGTCTGGATTCCTTACAGTTTGACTATCCTGGTAATCAGGTACCCATGGACTCTTCAGGAGCTACTGTAGGCCTTTTTGACTACAATTCTCATCAGCAGGTAAGGTGTATCCTTCTTTAAGAAACTTCTAGAAAAACAAAAAAAGAAACTTTCATTAGCTGTATACTGATGTAACCTGAACTACAGTGAAACAACTATGGGTGATAGGGGTTCTCTAACACTTTCTCATTGATTAAAATGTCCTTGAAGCTGGGCGTGGTGACACAGGCCTGTAATCCCAGCATTCGGGAGGCTGAGGCAGGTGAATTGTTGTGAGTTTGAGGCCAGCCTGGGCTATAAAGTGAGTTCAAGACCAGCCTAAACTGCATAGCGAGACCCTGTCTCAAAAAGATAAAAAAATTTAAAAATTAAAAAAAAGTCCTTGAAATTGAGAAAGTGCTCAAAAAAGTGTTTAAAATATCTCTTCACAGCTTCTAATTAAAAATGAAGTGTTTTGACACTAATCTGTGTATTAAATACTCTCCCTAGCTCTTTCAAAGGACTAATGCACTAACAGTTCAGCAGTTAACTGCAGCTCAACAGCAGCAATATGCATTAGCAGCAGCCCAGCAGCCACATATTGGTGAGTCCTTATAGATTTCCATTTGACTAGGCTTAGAAAAATAATTATGTTGAAGTGTTTAGAATGTTTTATTTTTCATGTATTGATTGGTAATATTTTGTAAATTTTTTGAAACCTCATTGAAATCAACAGTAATAGATTATATGGCAAGAGTATTAGGTAAGAATTTTTTCTGATTATTTGCAATATTAGTTAAAAATTTATAACATAGATTATAGTTAAATATAATCTATAACTTGATACATTTTCGGCCCATAAATATTTTTCTCAATGGAAAGTTGAGTGGCAGATGCCTAGAAATTAAAATGTAGTTATTTGTGTCTATTCTCCAGTCAAAATGTTTATTTTTAAATTGTTTGGAAATAAGACTCACAGGAAGAATTTTTTTAAATGTATTTTCTTTCATTCAGTTATTTGATCTTTGACCTTTGGTGTTTAATGTGAATTGTTACAGTTGTTTGTTACTGTAAGAGTTCTTGTGTGGTGTGTACTACATTGTCTTTATTGGGGTATGCTTTGTCAGTTTCTGTTCTTTGTTCTCCGCACCCCTCACCAGCCCGCATGTGCAGTGCTCATTAATGTAGGCGTGTCTTACCGGTGATGGTGGTATTACCTCCCTCCCAGCCGAGCAAGTGACACCCGTTGCCCCTATTGATAGTAGTGTGTGTAGTAAGAATTCCAATGCATTTTTTTCACTTTTTATTTTGAAATAATAAATTAATATGAAGTTGCAAAGAATAAACAAGTTTTCCATACCCTTTTATCCATTTCCTTCTAATGGCTGTATCCCTCCCTTCTGAAAGGAATACTCTCCTGAGAGGTGGGAGTCAGCGAGCGGCGCTGCATGGACTGGTCGCACTCCTGCTGGGGTAGAGAGCAGAGGGCTACTAGCCAAGGAGGACAATGAAAAAAGTTGTTCCAGTTCCCTGGGGTTGGGGACCTAAATTGTGGGGAAATGAGGAGGGGAGGATATGTGTTTCTTGGCTTAGATATCTGTGATTAACTGATAGGCAGAAATATGGCTACAGACTCAAATACAAAATGTTAGGTATATATGCACCTAGAAATTGAGATGAATCGATCAGTAAAGATTACATAAAGACATTTGTTTCCTACTTTATAGACTCTGATTGTACTTGAATTTTTAAAAACAATGTTTTTATGCTAGAACTATAAAGTACATTTTTAAAAACATGTCCTAGTCAGGCATATTGGCATTTGCCAATAATCCCAACTCTCAGGAAGCTGGGGCAGGAGGATCACTGTGAGTTTGAGGCCAGTCTGAGCTACATAGTGAGTCCAAGGCCAGTCAGAACTACATGGCAAGACCCTGTCTCAAAAATAAGTATGTTCTAGCTTTTATGTTTGTATAGTAAATAGAAATATTAATGCATAATTTTATGTTCCTGTGAGAAATTCACGATAGCTAAGCCAGAAGGGAATCTTAAAACTTTGACCTAGGCAGAGTTAAGCATATGACAGTGAAAAAGTTATGGTAAGCATAAATACAAGAATTTTAGTGAAGCTACAGTTTAATTCTTCATTTGTGGTGATAGGAAATATGTTCATACTTTGGATTGTAGCGAAAAGCTTTGAAAACTAATACAATTCAAAATTAGTGTAAATGTAGGATCTTGATTTTAAGACCTAGACTTTAAGATACTATATTCCATTTGTATACTTTCTTAAAAATTTTAAGTGGGATGTGGTGACACATGCCTGTAACCCCAGCATTTGGGAGGCTGAGGCGGGAGAATTGCCTTGAATTTGAAGCCAGGCGGAGCTATATAGTTGAGACCTTGTCTCAAAAAAAAGTCATGTTTATCTAATTTTATATCTCCCATCTTTTAAACTTGAACCTTTTTGATTTCCTTTAATTTTAAATACCTCCTTTTTCATTTTTCTCTTTGCACTTGTCTCAAGTTATTCCAGAGTGACAACACATTTTCAGCATAATTTTTTTCCAGTAATTACAGTGAGAAGTCTGTACAGTGAATCCTCAATACTCCGGATTTTTCTTCTCTATTAGTAAAAGTAATGCAAATATATATTTAAAATCTTTCTTAATCTTCATTATATCTCTATGGTCATATGTTAGACTCAGAAATAATGGCTTTACAGTCATTGTCCTTTAGACTTCATTGTTTCTGTATTGCCTGGAGGGCAAAGTCCAAACTAACTAGTGAACCAGGAATTCTTGCATGAGTCTCCAGTCTAGTTATAGCTCTAGTTTTATTTAATTTTACTCTATGCCTCATTCATCCCACCGACGCCTTCCAAAGTTTACTCGGTCCCCTTTCTGTGTCCACATTGCTTATTGTAGTAAATTGTAATTCCTAATTGACTAATTTTTCTCTACCAATGGAGTGCTTGTGGAAGGCAATTACATCCTCCTTCCTCACCATGGAATACCTGCCTTGTAGTGTGGCTTAATAAAGATTCAGTGAGAAACTTACTATGTAGTGGTTCTCGCTCCAAGCACCTGTTATATCCTCTTGTATTCTGATGCAGTATAATCGCATCATACTTGATTTTCACAAAAATTGTATATAAGACAATAGATGATATACCTATTTCTTCAGTGAAAATTTCAGCATCAAGTAGTATTACATACTGGGATGACCTAGTAAAACTGCACCATTATGATGCTCTGTTTGACCTGGGGTTCAGAATAGAAATGCTTTTATATAATGAAAATGAATCTTGACATTTTTATTCACTATTTTCCCCCTTTTAAATATAGCTGGTGTGTTCTCAGCAGGCCTTGCTCCAGCTGCCTTTGTGCCAAATCCATATATTATTAGTGCTGCTCCTCCAGGGACTGATCCATACACTGCAGCAGGTTTGGCTGCAGCAGCAACATTGGCAGGTAACTGACTTTATTCTTACTGCTTGTTATGGATTTAGCTTTAATTTTGGTATAAGCTTTATTTTCATCTGTGGGAAATTTGAAATTCCTATGGAAAACTGACACATCCACAATCAATTGAAGTTTCTATGAATTTATTTTTCAACTGAAATGCTACAGGGAAAAACCTGAGCATTAACTTTTTCTTCTTCCATATACAAAGTTAGTTTGCTTCTCTGTTTTGTAGCTTTAGAAATCTTAACACTGTTGCCCATGCATCTCCATTTTCATGACCAATTCCAGTACCCACAGAGATGATATGAAGTTACTTTTCTGAAAATAAACTGGAGGTAGATGGAATGAATACTCAGGTAAGGGATTGTGTAAAGTTCTCCAGCAATCTTAAAAGAATGCATAGCTAATATGTTTCTTGAGCACTGTTAAAATATGCAAAAAAACTAGGGGACAGAAATATAGGATGGAGTGGGAAAGAACTTAGAAAAACTTGTCAAATCCCAGACTACCACTCAAAATCTGAAATAAAAACCAAATTTGTAAGGGAGCGTTGTCAGGCACACTGAGCTTTTTGGTGCCATGTAATTGGACATTAGTACGTAAAATGCTGGATATGCAGAGAGAACCGTTTACCTCTGAGATGGGAAGAAGCAACTTGAAGAGGTGTGTTAATGTGGAGATAAGACCCCCATGCATTCTGAACTTAGACTTCTAGCACCAGTACTGCCCAGCAGAAATGCGTTTTGAGCCCCAAAGTGTAATTTAAAATGTTCTAATAGCCGCAACATAAAACTAAGACCAGATAAAAATAATCTGAGTAGTTATTTTATTTAGCCCAACATACCTCAAATATTATTTTATATATGTATTAATCAATATTTTAAAAATTATTAATAGATCTGAAGTTGTTTCTTCATGCTGAGTCTTTCAAAATCCTATGTAAATTATACTCAGTTTGAACTATCCAATTTTAAGTTGTTCAGTAGCCACAAGTGGCTTCTGGCTTCATTGGATGGTAAAGGTTTAAGAAGATGTCACGCTCTTGTTTTGTTTTTACAGTGAATCATTTCTTCATAAAGTCTTTTGGTTGTTTTAATAGTTCTCACTATAGGTTGTGCTTACCTTGCTATCTTCAAAAACGCTTTCCCTTGATAGGAGTAAAGCTTTTCATTTTAGTGGTTCAGTCAATTATAGTGGGGCTTATTTTCTTTGAAAACAAGGGAAACCAGGAATTTCACCCTTGTTTTTTTGTCTTTTTGAGACAGGGTCTCGCTATGCAGTTCAGGCTGGCCTTGAGCTCACTTTGGAGCCCAGGCTGGCCTTGAACTTACGAAGATCCTGCCTCAGCCTCCCAAATGCTGGGATTACAGGTGTGCGCCATCACACCTGGCAAGGAATTTCACTTTTTAAAATACACTAATTACATGTCCTAAAATGTGACCATGTTAATACAATTTTAAAACACTTGTTCTATCAATCAAGAATCATGGCATTTTATTGATACTTGAATGATGGTACTTATTATGCATAATTCTCTTTGTTCTCCAAGCACCAAATAAAGTAGAACAGAAACAATTCTTCTTGTTTTTCTCTAGTTTGTTTTCTGGCCTCCTTTTTTCTTTGTGCTTAATTTATTTGGTTCTTTATTTTACCTCACTAGTCTTATTTTCCTACGCATGTAAACATTGATGTTTTGTTTTCATGTAATTTTTAATTGTTTTGTGAGAAGTTTTATTAATTCTCTTTCAAATACAAAAAGTATTTTTAAAGCAAAGAAGAAATAATTGTAATTTGTTCAGTAGTCAAAAAATATTACTTCTTAAGACATACAAGTTAACTGACCTTAGGTATCTTGCATTTTATGCTATCTTATGTTCCTAAATATATTGCCTTTGTTGTCTATAACAACCATAAATTGATATATGTCAGGACATGTTGAATTAGGTGGTTAAGCCATTTCATTGTTAACCTTTGGTTTTACTTCACTTCTGTCTGTTAAGACCCCTGCTCACATACTGTCTCTTTTAATAATCTGAACCTGAATGCTTCTTAACAGAATCAGAAAAAGTAGAAAGGGTATAGCAAGTTAAGTGGACAAACAATTATAAGGATATGTTCTGCTCTGAGTTTTATTCCTGTACCTGCTTATAATCTAAATCTATAATCTAAGGTAACCGGCCTTTTGTATAAAATCCAGTAACCTTCTTGTTTGTTTGTTCATGGGGTGTTAGGTCCAGCAGTGGTCCCACCACAGTATTATGGTGTTCCGTGGGGGGTGTATCCAGCTAATTTATTTCAGCAACAAGCTGCTGCTGCAGCAAACAACACAGCCAGTCAGCAAGCAGCATCACAAGCTCAGCCTGGACAGCAGCAGGTAGGCCTTCCTTCATTGGCTAATACTTGAGGGCTCTCAAATTCCGTGAGCCCCTGCTCCTTAAGATCTTCTCTATCTTTTGCTCCTTAGAAGGCGCCTTGCCTGGCCATGTACTTGGTACAAAAGTATTCATTGTTTGTTTTCGTTTTTTTCCGCTGACCAATATTTATAAGAATTTAAAAGGTTTGGCTGTGTTCCATTTCTATTTTGAAAGTTCTTCACAGCTTCTAAATTTATTTTCATCAGTTCTTAAAAATATCCTAATAATGTTCCTATCAAAGTAAATGCTCCTTTTTTCTCCAGGTATTTAAATTATAAGTAAGTATTAATGTTTCTGATCATTAAAAGATTGTTAGAAACATATTTTTAAGCAAGGTAAAATATTTTCACTAAAGTTTTCCTTTAGTTTCTTAAAACAAAGGGTTTATTGTGAGATTTTTATAATTTTCAGCCTTTCAGAGAGCTATCTTGATAAATACTATTTTAAAACAACAAAAATGATAATATACACTGTTGATAAATATCAGGATTGTGGCTGTCTCATTCATATTTTACACCAGTGAAGCAACCTAATGATAACTGTGGTATTGCTTACTTAGCAGTTAAATTTTATTCTGAATTTTCCTTTAATGTGTTTTAAAACTATGTTTGATGTTCTGTGGAAATTGTCCTTCGACTCAGTCTTCTAATATTGTAGCTGAACATCCTTTAATAAACTATGTTTTAACCTGTATCTTCTTTGACCAAATAAAAAATAACACATCACCATAACAATACACATAACTGTGTTTGCTGCTAATTTAGGTGGGTCCTGAACTGTTCAAGCGTTTGTAAAACTCATGATTATGTTCATCCTGCTTTGATACCATTACTACGATCATTGTGTGGTGCTTCACAGTAGAGTAACATGGCCAGATCGAAGAGCTTCTCATTTTGTTTAGATGTTACCTTCTGGTTTTTTTCACACTAAGGTTTTATGTTGAAAGCAGCTTTTACTCATTTTTAAAGTTTCTGAAATCTGAATGCTTGGTTTGAAGATTTTGATCTATATTGCAGTCTCATAACAAAAAAATATTTTTCTTCCTTTAAGCTTACTGTTTTACTTTTCAGCTTTAATAAAATAATTTTAATAAAATTAATTTTTTGTTCACCTAAGATTTTTACCCAGAGATCTTCTAGAAATTTGATACTGCTTTATGAGTTCTAGTTGTAAAGAACAAATTATTTTGTAATTTTTCATACTAAATACAAATTATGTCGCATGTAGAAAAAAAGATGTAAAAAATGTTCAAAAAATACCCCATCCACTTGCATATAGTTAAAGAAAACACCCCAAGTCTACTTCTATATAGTTGTTCAAGAAAAATTCATTATATTTATAATACTGCTTTTAAGAAAGTCATTTGTCTTTTGTAGGTTCTCCGTGCTGGAACCGGTCAGCGACCTCTTACTCCCAGCCAGGGCCAACAAGGACAGCAAGCAGAGTCACTTGCAGCAGCTGCAGCCGCAAACCCAGCTTTGGCTTTTGGGCAGGGTCTTGCTACAGGCATGCCAGGTATGTAATTGGTTTATTGCAGAGGTAGTTTTGTTGCTGGAGGTTCTGGGGATTTGTAGAAATTTGAATACATTTGCAATGTTAGATGGTACATTCTCACACTGAAGAGTGAATAAATCAAGTGTTTTTAAAGTCTTACCTACTTTGTGATAAATTACTTAGAACTTAGACATGAAATCAGTGCAGGCTTGGGGTAAATGGCAAATACATGTATGAATTCATAATGTAACCATTTTTTTTCTTAATTCTGTTTATGACAGGAACCACAGCATCTTTCCAGCTGAATTTACCCCAGAATTTTCAAAATTGTGCTTTAGGAAGTAAAGCTAGTTGGTTAGCATTTGTTTGCAGAGCAAACCTTATATGCCGTACCTTCCTCATAAAGTAGTTGTATTGAGTTTGCAACTAACATATCCTACTGTGAACATTTTCACACTTGTTTAGCCCATTTATAGTATTTTGAACTAATATACTTTAACTTAATAGCAGTAATATTTATTATATGCCTATAATGCCTAATGTATAGAAAATTACAATATAACATTTCCACTGCCATTGTAGAAAAGGACAAGGTCCATTTTTTGTGAAATAGATTTTTCTGAAACCAGGTGTAAAATCCATAGTAATAATGTAGAAAAGAAAGTATTTTTCTTAAACCAAAAACCAGCACTTGTTTTACCACTTTGATACTGGGGATTGGACCCATTACTGTTCCATTTTAAGATTGGGATTTTTTTCTCTCTCTTTTTTTTTTTTAACAATGCAGAAATTGGCCCATTCCTGCCAGCTTGAACCACTGGTGGGTGCATGCCCAGCTGTCCCATCAAGCAGCTTGTACCACTGATGATCTAATCACTTTTATCCATCTTTTTTACTAAAAAGATTAATAAAAGGAACAGTCTTGCATATACCACCAGTGGTTCAAGCCACCCAGCTATGAGTCATAGGAATTACAGCTGGCCCCATTCAGCCCCATTGTGAATATGTTAACGGAGAGCTTCCAGTATTCTACCGCTGAGGCCGTACACCAGTGCCACTGTGTGAGCTTTTTTGTTTTTTGCAGTACCCAGGTCCTCATCTCTGCTCCCTTGTAAGCACGGGGGCATTAAGCTACATTTCCAGTCCTTTTTTAAATTCTGAGACCTGGTCTTCGTATATTGCCCACGCTACCCTTGAACTTGTGATCCCTTTCCCTCAGGCTCTCTAGTAGCTGGGATTACAGGCCATGGCTACCTTGCCAAGTTTATTGTGCTTTGAAAGTGAAATTTAAATACCATGGCTGAATACCAATAGATAAGACAATACTTCCCATTCTTCTCACTTCTGAAAATCGCCTAAGTGTGATATTTTTTACTTGTGGTACATGAGTGGTTACTCCTATTACTATTTATTACTGATTATACAGGTTACTTATTAATGAAATGAGTTCATTTCCATTTAATTATAATATAAGTACATTTTCTATTTAGATCATTTAGAAAATGTGTTCAGGGTATTGGGAAAGATCTCTTACATGATTGAAGGTTTCTTTTATGTATTATTTACGATAAATACTTCTCTGTTGTTTTAAAGATTTCTGTATCAGTTGTATTCATTCTGTTCTCTGGAATGTTAAGGACTGATTTATCACCTTTGCTCGGCGGCTAGATAAAAGAATTTCATAGTCATCCCTAAAGTGAAAGTAGTAAGTAGGGCTTACTTTTTTTTTTTTTTTTAATATCAGCTATATATTTGCCTCTTGAGAAGCTGACTGTGCTGGTGCCACTGTGGATTAGAGACCTTGGCAAAAGCAGCCTTTTGAGAAATGGACTGTGAAGCTAGAGTCTGTTTGGGGTTTCTTTTTTTAGTACTGGGAATCATACTCAGGCCCTCATGCTTATCAGGAAGGCGCTGTAGGGGCTGGGGATATAGCTCAGTGGAATAAGCGCTTGCCTAGCAAGCGCAGGGTCCTGAGTTCGATCTCCAGTACCAGAAAAAAAAAAAAGGAAGGCGCTGTGCCCCTGAGCTGTATCCCAGCTCTTGGTTTGGTTTTGGTACATTTGCAGTACATAGTGATTGCATTCCTCACAGGGAACTGGAATGTGTGCACAGCATAACTTCTTTTTTGTTTTTAACCCCTTTCCTTCTACTTTTTCCCCCCTCCATCTCTTGCTCCCCTTCCCTTTTGCAAAAAATCTGTCTCCCTATTTCCTATTACTTTTATTTTGCTCTTTATATTTTGGGCCTCTCTTTTAAGAGAAACTGTGAGATATTTGTGTGTTTGATTTATTTCCCTTAACATTATGATTTCATGGTACATCTTCTACAAGTGACTCAAGTTTATCCACCTTTATGGAAGACTAATACTCCATGTAAATACATTTTTTTTAATCCATTCATCTGTTGACGGACATATAGGCTGCTTCCAAGATTTAACTGTTATGAATCGTGCCCCTATATAAACATGGGTAATAGTGTGTCACTGTAGTATGATGTCTGTAACTCTTTCAGAAAGAGTTGGGTCAAGTGGAATTTCCTTTTTTTTTAAATTTATTTATTTATTTTGTCTTTTTTTTGAGATAGGGTCTCACTTATGCAGTTCAGGCTGTCCTTAAGCTCACTTTGTAGCCCAGGCTGGGCTCATCACAAGTCTTCCTGCCTCAGCCTCCCAAGTGCTAGGATTACAGGTGTGCATCACCACACCCAGCCAGAATTTCTACTTCTAGTATTTTGTGGAATCAATGATTTCCATAGTGATTTTACTAACTCACATTCCCACAAACAATGAAATGAAGCTAAAGTTCTTATAGGTATAAGAAAGCAGGGCTTAAAAGAAATCAGTTGGAAAATTTTGAGAGCTGCTAAGACTACTGTGGGTTTTCAGAGTTTTAGCCAGCAGTAGAAAAAGAAAAGAAGGTCCTGGAGACCTTCCTACCTGAGGAAGGAGAACAGCAGTCCTTCCTGCCCAACCATATTTCAGTGGTACCTGCATAGTGTTTCTGCCCTGTATTGTTTATTGCTTCCTGTCACTGTTATTGGTCTCTTCTAGGTTCCTCAGGCTGGACCTGTTACTCATTTCTGACACATGCCTGTGTCTTGATTACTGTTCTCATTGCTGGGACAAAATACCTGACACCAAAAGTTAAAGGAGGGAAGGATTTGGGGCTTGCAGTTTATCTGTAGCTGGCTGGGTCCAAGGCAGGGTGGCCTAGGAGATGGGCATCAGAGAAGAAGCAGTTTATGGTCAGCAGAAGGCAGCAAAATAGTGAAGCAGCGAAGCAGCGGGTGATGACAGCAGCCTTGTAATGATAACCTGCTCTTACTGTCTGTCAAGGCTGCGTACCCTCGTGGGTAGCACTCACTCTGAGAGTGGAGTACAGGCCTACACCATCATTCCCAGCTACAGTTTAGACCTTTTTTAGACCTGTTTTAGACTTTTAAAAAATCTTACTAAAAACATCAGAAGTATTTTGATATTTTTATCGCTTTTGGTCTTAGGATTTATTTTATACTCAATTTTTTCTTTCCATCCTGAAAAAACCATTGCTTCCTTTTGTTCAGCAATGAACTCAATGTTGATAATGTTAGAAGAAAGTATTTTATATTTGTCAAAAATGATAGTATCGCCAGTTGTGCTGGCACACACCTGTGTGATCCCAACACTGGGCAGGCTGAGGCAGGAGTATTTCCTATCTCAAAAAGAAAAAAAGAGAGAAATAATAAAAAGTTGTGTCTTTGGAGTGATAGTAAAAGTAGGTAAAGCTTTTAGGGCTGGTCCTAAAGTGAATTATTTTACTTAACATTTTGCACCACAACATTTAGCCCCTTTAGTTACTTTGCTCTGAATTTTGATTTCAGTTTTGGAAAATGAAACTATTTTACATTTCTTTCTTTTTAGGAGATTCTGTCTGATCATTTAACTATCTGCCCTGTGAGTTTACGTCTACATTTTGGCTTTTTTCTGAACATTTAACACATTTCTTCAGTTGTACCAGATGTTACTGTATGTATACTTGAGCCACTTCATAAACTGAAGATGTCAGAAAACGAACTCGTCTCTTCATATTTGCTTATCTGACTCTTCACTACATTTTACTTACTAACTCTGCCTTGGCTCAGAACTAGAAATTTACTTTTAACCTCAAAAGTTATTTGCAACTCTTGGTTTTTCTTCTGTACCTATATTCAAAAATTTCCTCCCATACCCCACCCCAGGCACTAGGCCCCAGAGTCTTACACGTGCCAGGCGAATGCTCTGCTGCTGAGCCACACTCCCCACTGCCCAGTAATTACCATTTCTCCCATCATTCTATCTCATGTTTGTTGTTGTTTTCTTTGGATCTTTGCTGAAATTTTTGGCCTTTTTCCTCTCACTGACTTCTCTTCTGTTCATCTGTTCATTCCCTTTTCACAAATACATATCAGTTTACGTCCTTGTGTTTCCTAACACTTGTTCATGATTTATTCCCAAGCTCCCTTTTTAACATGCTCTGTCTCAGCCCTCTGTAATGCTGTGCTGTACCATAATACTACATACTGGTATCTCCACACACATTATGTACTTCATTCCTTAAGCCCAAGCTCATGTTCTTGTTTTTTGGGATTTCATTTTGGTTTGGTTTGTTTTTAAGCTTAGACTGTCCTTTTATAAACTTTAAACAAATTTGGCATGTACTTTTTTTATTTTGATCTTTTAAAATCCAGCTTTCTAGCCATTTTTTTGTGATTAACTTTCCATGTCATCCTTTAATATGTAATATGACCTCTTCTTTTCTGTCCCTGTGTTCACTCATTGAAAGTTACTTTTCAGCTTTCCTGTGACACATTACTTATACCTCTTTTTAGTACTTCTCTTTGCCTTACATGTTACCTAGCTCTTTGTGCTTTATTTTCCCAGTTCTGCAATACTTATTTTTAACATGTTTAAAGATGAGAATGTTTTGAAGTAGAGTTTCACTATTCTCTCTGAAAAGATTTTAATGTCATGTTTTAGAGTGAGCGACACTAAGAATTAAGAAAATGGTGTATTTCCTCACGAGTAGGAGGTGCAGTACGTGAGGGCGGGGCCATTCCCCTTAAACCCTTCTTGATGTACTGTTCATTTCTTCTCTTTCCCCACCCTTAACTCAAACAGCCAGTCGCAGACTCAGTAATATAGCTTAAATTATAGCATTAAATGATAGCATACATTAGAAAATAAGCAACACTGGAAATTAATGAGTTAACTAAGCATCTATCTGGAAACCAGAAGAGAGCAAACCCAAAGAATGTATAAGGAAACAAATACTAAAGGGAGGAAGTGATGTGAATGAGTGAACAGTATGCAAAAGCGTGAACTGTCTCGTTTTTTCTTTGGAAAGCTAATAGTGTTATAGGCACCTGTGAAAGGCTTATCAATTAGAGACGGTCTAGAAATGTCGCTCAGAGATTGGGCACTTGCCAAGCATGCACAGGGCCCTAGGTTTGATCCGTAGCACTGCAGAAAAAGAGAAGGCATAAATAACCATTATCCATAAAATGTAATAATTACAAACTGTGGGAAAGTATTGTATCTTTTGTTAATAGATAGGAACGTATGGGCTGAATAAATGCATTGTGGTGTCCATTATAAAACTTGGGCCAAAATAGGACTAGTCCTTAGCTCCTTTCTTTGTGCACCCCATGTCTGGACAGTGACCTATAATGGTCTGGTCCCTTCTTGCCCATTTTGCTTAGTCTAACTCTGTCGTAGCCATATTGGTTTACCTTTGGTTCCCTCCATTTGGAGAGCTATTTCCATATGTCAGCTTGACCTTTAGATTTTACCTTATACATTTTCTAGGTACAGAGGTTCTTCTTAACCCCCAGCAGCACTACTGTCATCCAGTATTTCTTGTCCATTCTTGAAACAATCTGGCATACTTTTATTTGTTTGTTTTTATTTACAGTAGAAAATTATCTCCTTGGGATGAAGATACTTTTTTTCCTTGCTGTATCTCAATACATAGAGTAGTGCCTTGCTTATATCATAGTTACTTGATAAATATTTATCAAATGGACAAATGCCTGAGCAGTGAATGAATGAAGCTAAGTTGGAAGTGGTAGAGAGAAAGAAGAACATGCTGTGGTAAGAGGAAACATGACACCTTTGAGGAGTTTGAAACCTCCTTATTCACAGAATGTAAATGGTATAGGAGCGCCAGGCGAAACTAGAAAGTTGGCTAAGGACCAGCAGACCATATTGTGGGCAATATTTGGAGTTTTGCTTTTCATTTTAAACGCTTTGGAAGGATGTAGTGTTAGCTTGGATGTGAAAAGAGCAGTCTGGAGAATAGATTATAGAAATGAGTCAAAAAACGGCACAGACCACATAGATCTAGACAGGCAGGGCGTTGGCAGTCAGAAGAATGGGTGGATTTGAGGACAGTTTTGAAAGTCAAATAAGTCTGTAGGAATTGACTGTAGGTGCTATTTGGTTAAATAGTATTTATGTCCTATTCAGTTTTTGAGTAGAGTGTTCCAGCCAAATGTCGATGTGGGTTAACTTTTACACTTTAATTCATATTCAGATGCTAAATAGACAATGCTTTTAAGCAAGAATGTGTTGTGTATCTCGAATTTAGGACTAGGGTATGTGCACCACCTAAAACTGTTGACTGGTACCTATAGTTTGATGATGCTGTTTATACTTGCCTGGAATTGCTATATTTACTTAAAATATGTGTGAAAGTACTAGTGCTGCACAGTGTTTACCCTAACATAATTCATTATACTTAAGCTAAATTTAGTGTACTGTGTTTAAAAGCAGAGTTTTCATGCTGCTTTATGACTGTAATTTTACTGTTAACTTTTGTTTCTGCATAGTCTTAATAGAGTGAAACATGAAAATTGATACTGGAGTATAAATCACATTTTATGTATGAAAATACTTAAAAATATTATAAAGTTTCCAGTACATTTTCACAGATACTAGACAGGCAGAGTTCTTGTCACTGTGTGTAAGGCAGCCTTTCTCAACCTGAGTTCCAGGAGAATATTAACCTCGTTGCCCTATAGTATCTATCATTACATGCCTCTAGAGAGTACTTAGTATGTACCATCCTTGGGAAAATTAACAAAATTTGTCACTTGAATCGTTTTGTTTGTTCTTCAGTTCAGAGGCGGAATCTTTTGAGAAAGGCTGCTCAGAGGTAAATTTCACTCCTTTAGTTAGGAATAATGCAAACTGCTACCTGACTTGTGCTCAAGTCAACAATATAAATATCTTACCATTTCATTTGTTCAGATCACATTTTAAATCTGTAAAGAGATACTTCCAAATGAAAATCTAATGGAATATTGGTAGTCAAAACACTCAGTTTACTTCAGAACTTTACTGAAGTTTTGTTTACTGAATTAAAAATTAATTTCATTATATAGTTTTATAGAGTTCTGTCTCATTTTCCCAATCTATCTCTTTAGAACTGACCAGCTGGTAATATTTTTATACTGTCAATCTTTTGGGAATCTATAGTATTATATTAACAAAAATTATTTTTTGTTGCCTGTAAGACATTTCTGTTAAAGATAGCTGTTTAAATTTAAAGAAAAAATGTTTAACTACATTCTGTTACTTCATGTATGTAGTAACACCTTTTCAATTAATGTTGCTTTTCATAATAAAAGGTATTTTAAAAGCTTTATCGTGATAGTGTAAAATAGCTATTGTTTTTGGTTGACAACACAAATACAAAGGAAAAAAAATGTATGTTTCTATAATAGGCACTTTTATTAATAAATATTTGCTTTGTTATCTAGGCTATCAAGTATTAGCTCCGACTGCCTATTATGATCAGACTGGTGCCTTAGTGGTTGGCCCTGGAGCACGAACTGGCCTTGGAGCTCCAGTTCGATTAATGGCTCCCGCTCCTGTTTTAATTAGCTCGGCAGCAGCACAAGCTGGTAAGTGTAACTAACATCTTTAGGGTTGTTAGTCTACTGTTTGAGGTACCACTTAAAAAGTTTAGAATACTGCTCTGGTTACCTTGAAGAAGTATCTGAAATTTATTTTACAGCAGCAGCAGCAGCAGCTGGGGGAACTGCAAATAGTCTTACAAGCAGCACGAATGGTCTGTTTAGACCACTTGGCACTCAGCCACCACAGCAACAGCAACAGCAGCCACCAAGCACTAATCTGCAGTCTAATTCATTTTATGGGAGCAGTTCTTTGACTAATAACTCCCAGAGCAGTTCTTTATTTTCTCATGGACCTGGTCAACCTGGAAGTACATCTCTTGGCTTTGGAAGTGGCAGCTCTTTGGGTGCTGCTATAGGCTCAGCCCTCACTGGATTTGGTTCATCAGGTAAGTTTTTTTTTAAGATGATTGTACTCTGCTAAATGGCTATGAGGTATTCGTGTGTGTTCTAAATATTAAGATAAGCAATAATAGCATATAGTGTAGAAAGAGCAGGAATAAAGTATGGGCTCAGTTTTGTAGAAGAAAAAAATATCTTCTGCAGATCTCTTAAGATTATCGTTTAACTCATTTCTAGCAGGACATCCTTTAATCGAATGTAATATTTCTTTTCCCTTAGCTTTAAAAGTTTATCACTATAATTTTTGTTTTAGTAATGTTATTTGGAACTATATATTATATGCTAACTAGTAGTTCTTATTCTCCATATAATATTGTTTGAGGAGGTAAATACTTCAGCATTTAAAATTTTTGATACTTTTAAAATAATTGTGTGCCTGTCAGATGATTCATTCTTGCTAGGTGCTGGTGGTTTGTTACGATTCTTTGTCATATATATTTGTATGTATAATGAAACAAATTCTAAATAAGCACCTAAGAAACTACCAGTATATTAGTCTTTGTCACTAATAATTCATTTGAAAGAATATTTTAGTATTATATACAGTAGTGTTTACGTCATAATTTTAAACAGCTTCACAAGAGCGTTCCTATTTCTGTTAACATGATAGAGTCTTTAATATCTCTTTCTCATTTATTTCCCCACCACATCAAAGTACTTTCTTTTGTGGTATGGAAAATAGCAAAACTAATATAATGCCAGTCATCGAAGTTCAATTCACTAGTTCTCTGAGAAAATGTCTTCTGAACTTTTAGCCTTCATATTTGTAGAAAGAACGTTCTAGAATAGCTATAAGCATTAGATGCAGAATGCTTTTTGTGTTCTAATAAAATACAATCAGGAAATACCACATTTCACTAAAAATTTTCTAAAGTGAGCACAAGAACTGAGAAAATCTAGTGAACATGGTATCAGTTTAGTTTTTCCATTTTTCTACTTAGGTTTTTATATTCCTTTTGGAGTTCAGTAGTTTTATGTCAAGCTGACACATTCCTGTAAGATTCATTCCTTGTTTGTAATAAAGAATCCTAAATATTCTGAGGAAAATGGAAAGAACATATAACTTAAAAATAAACTTAGTGGAAATAACTAGTTTCCAAACTGTGGGTTATCGGCCATAAAATAGAGCTCTGGTAAACTACATATGTCCTTTATAAAATGTCACTGATAGCCTGCCGGACTTGTAGGTCCCCCTTCTTCCTCCATGTTCCTATTTCTCTTCATTCAGACTTTCCCTCTACCTTTAGGAAATGGTTGGCATGAACATTTTGTCCCCTATATATGCTGCTTTTGCAAAAACTGAATTTCATGCCTGCCTTTCTTGAAAGCATCATTTGGTCAGTCCAGATATCCATCTTACTAAAGGTCTGGCCTTTATTCAGACAGCGTTAGTAATTGCCACCCTTGACTGCCACTTCACAATCTGTATCATCATCTCCTGTTGGACGTTGTGTGAGAGTTACTCAAATACTATGCATGCAGTAACTTTTACAAGTCTGCCCAATGCTGTTTCACACTTTGTGATAATTGCATATGCATATGTTGAAAGTTAAAACAGGACTATTTGCACACAAGGTTTTTCTCTTTCCTATGTGATGAACCTTTATTGTTGAACAGTGTTAAATATACCAGGTTATGATACTAGGAAATAGAGCCACTGGCCAGGAAATGTAGCCATTGTAATACACTAATTAAATAATCCTTTCTACTACCTATTACTTTAGAAATGTTGTTACAATTGGAAGTTTGTGATTTAATATTTTATGCATAGTAAGAATGATTAGTGATTTCATTCTGTCTCGCTTCTTAGATATTTTAGGTACATTTTGTTTCATATGTTGAATATAATTTAGGCATACAGTGAATCTTAAAGAGCCAATTTCTTTATATTAGAAGTAATTTCTGATTTGGTTTTAAATGTTTCACATGACATCTTTTCAGAGGAAAGTTAATATTGTATGTGTCAAAACTAGTTTCTTTGGTATTTACCAGAGGAATGATAATGCTGTTGATCTCATTAGAGAGCCATTGTCCTTTATCAGCTAAATTTTTTTTTGAAATAAATAAAAGTATAGCATGTAAGATGAATGTTTTCCAAAAAATCACTTTGACAGTGTCCTTTTAAATTAGCGTAGTTAATGTAGTATATAATGACAATTTTGCTAAAACCAACTCAAAAAGAGCTATTTATTACATTGTTTATATTTATTTTTGCTATTAAAATGCATATAACTACCAAGCAGTTTCCTGTTACGATGTCTTAAAATGTAAAATTTTTAATAATATACAATTACTTTTTCAGAAACTGCACTGACTGATATTAAAGGTTGAAAAACAGTATAGTCTCTTGTCTAATTTCAATAGCATGAGCCTGAACTTTTTTCTTTATAGAATTTTGCAAAACTAGTGTAATTTTGATGCTTATCTGTGTTATAAACTTAACTTGGTTTATCCATCATGTCCTCTGCTTAATTGTTTCTTTAATCCATACCGTGTATGGCCTACTTGTGTATAATTTGTGATTAGAAAAGATTTAATGGAAACTTTACAATTCCTTAAAAAGAATTGCCATATTGGTCCGAATATAGAGCTTGTCCTTCAGAATTTTACTTGGCAGGCTAAGAAATTGTAATGTGAAATTCCCTTACAGATTAAGAAATTGTAATGTGAAATTCTCTTAGAATAAAGTTATTCACGAAAGAAGCTAGTTCTTAGAAATAAGAAGAGAGTATACTTAAAAGTAATTGACTCTTAAAGGGACTTGAGAATTGGGAGTTTAACACATGGTAAAGAATTTGATTATCTAACTGGATTACATCCAAATCTTGGGTTTTCTTTTGTAAACATGCATTACTCACCAAGGTGTTGCATTACACACTACATGGTGTTTTATGATTTTGCTGCATACAAAAAGGAAAAAAGTATTAGTGGGTTAACAAATAAGAGAATTTGATATAGGTAGTGTGATATGGGATGTGAAATAAGATAAATAGTACATTAGAAGAAAAATGTCATCTGTCTATTTTACTTGAGTAAGGGGCTCAGAAGGTATCCTGGAGCCCTAAGAATGAAGAGTCCTGGGATAGGAAGTGAAAGTATATCTTTGGTGTGATGATAGTCTTTAAAAATAAGTGTAGTATCTTTACATCTGTATTTTGTAATTTAATGGTTGGGGAAGTGGGAGAATGTGTAGTATGAAAAATACTCAAGAGTTAGCTCCCATCTATATTTTACAACTGATTGATATTCGGGCCAATATGGATTTAGAGGGTTATGTTTTGACACAGCAGCCAAATGAATTGTGAATGTTTTAATATTCCATTTATAAGTCTAATCTTAGCACTGAGTCTAAGAACCAGGTTCCAGGAATTAGGATAATACCGAAAGTTAATCTTACTGGAGCTGAATCTTTAGCATGTCTTAAAGTAGACAACTTATAATTCCAGGATTTACAAATCATACCAGGGTATTAAAGCACAGTAATCGTACATGTCAGTGATAAATATGAGTGAAATAATGAAACATGACTGGTCTGTTAAGTATTTGGTTACTTATTGGGGTGCATTTATACCCTTTTATGATTAATAAGTTAGTGTATATAGTTATCACAGTAATTATCTTCTCCATAATGTTTCTAAAAATAATTATTGTGATCACTTCTGTGATTGCCCAGCAAGAGTTGGGGGTAGGTTTTATTCAGTTAACACTGTATGTAATTAGGGTTTTTTTTATTTCTTCTTCAGTTGGCAGTTCTGCAAGTAGTAGTGCCACAAGGAGAGAGTCTCTATCTACTAGCTCTGACTTGTACAAAAGATCTAGTAGCAGCCTAGCACCCATAGGGCAACCATTTTACAATAGTCTGGGATTTTCCTCCTCTCCAAGTCCAATAGGCATGCCTCTGCCAAGCCAAACTCCAGGACATTCACTTACGCCACCGCCATCACTTTCATCACATGGATCCTCATCCAGTTTGCATTTAGGTAAAAAAAAAACCAAAACCCTTTTTATTTGTATATATACATGTATGTGTGTTTGTGTGTGTTTATAATATGTGTAAAATATTTGATGTTGGATAAAACATGCCCAGTTGCTTTTGCTTTTGGATATTAGCCGTTTTTGAAAGCTCTACTTTCCTGAAAATTCCACAGTGAGGGTCTACTGTACAGTAAGGTAAAGACCCCTTATTATATATTATGTTCTTTTATAAAGTATGAAGGTGTGTTTCTCTTGTCTGTGCTTTTGATTTGTGTGCTTTAGAGCATCAGAGAAGTCAACTATCAAAAGTTTTTGCACACCATAAGAAAAACATTAGTTACACAGTAACCAAACTTAAATAATTTAGAACAATGGCTTTTATTTTGGCCTTCAAATTGTTGGCCATTTCACAAGAGTTGTATCAGAGTGTGTAAATTTAGTATGTTTGTACAATAGAGAAGCTGATTGGCTTAGGCCATGTACTTCTCTAACGTCTGAATATGTTGTTAAAGAAAAAGTGTTTTAGTCTTGTTGTATGCCTTGGAGCATTTAGAACTTTTATTTATATTTTAAAATTGTCCCACCCTCAGATTATTGGACATGTGGTTACCTTGTATTCCTCTGTGGTAACAATATATTTTGAACAGTTTCTGGACATTAGACTGTGTAAATCCCTGTCTTTTCAAATAAAGTATCTCATTAAAAATTAGGTTTTGAATTTTTGTTATTCTAGTTACCATAGCTGAAACCGAACTATTATGTTGCTGACTTTTATATGCTTGGAAACATTTAAATTAGCTTGTGATTTAAAACATAAAGTTGCTGTTGTAATCAGAGACTATATATTAGCAATTCTGTTTGATCCCCACTCCTAATCATACAAGTATAACTACTTCCACCTCAAGCTTGTTGATGCAGTCCTTGTCCATATAACAAAAGTATCTGTTGCAGTGATCATTTAAATTTATGTTATTATATGATGGGCTAGGGTTCTTGTTTATAAAGGCTCTGGTCCTTCAAATTATGGACCTTTGTCCTTTGGGTGATTTGTTTTTTTAAGGAATAATTGAATATATACAACTAATTAATTTACTTGGATGGCATCCTAAAATCTGCTTTGCAGTGTTATTCATGTAGACTTTTCAAACATGGTTACTTCTTAGCTTAATACCTTCATTTATCATCTATTACAAGCTGCTCAGTTCCTGCATTCTATTACAACTCCGATATGCCCCTTCCTTATAGTAATACATGCCTTTGAAGTAGACACAGAAATGTAGAACATAAGAAATCCAGTAATAGAGTTATCACAATAGTTTTGTGTTTTATTGTTAAGATTATATTTGTCATGTCTTGTCATCTTTTCGTAGGTAAGTTTTGAGATCAGATTCCTGTTCAACTGTTATTGCTTGTGTTGTGCTTTATAGCCTGTGTAAATGGCATTGTTGTATATAGATTGCTCAGAAGCTGGCTTTAAATGACTTTCTAGCTATCTCTGTAATTAAGCTGCAATCTAGTTTTGTGTGTCTCTACTTTTTATAGACTTTTCTTTATAATCTAGCTGCTAAGAAATTCTAGTCAGGTATGGGAAATAATCACCGCCGTGAGCCAGTAGATGTATACCACAGTCTAATACTGTCCATTCTCTTAGTTAAATCCTTATTTTAGCTTCGTCTTACGTTCTATATTTCAGTGAAACTCTGCTTGAAATGAATCTATTATTTTCTTCGGTGAGTCCCCCAGTTTCTTTTTCCTTTAAGTATACTATGACTGGCAAATGTTAACAACACATAGAGCTAGCCAAGTTGAAAATAATATAGAACTCAGATTTCCGTAAACTTGTGTTATTTTCATTTAACATAATGTTAAATGAAAGTAATCTACCTTGTACTTTCATATGATTGAACAACAATGCAAGGCCTCCATACACTCTGATCTAAAATATGTATTTTTAAGCCAGGCATGGTAGCGCACACCTGTAATCCCAGTGCTCAGGAGGCTGAGGCAGGAGGATCATTGGGTATTCAAGACCAACCAAGGATACAAAGTGAGCTCAAGGCCAGGCTCAGCTGCATAACGAGTCCCTGTCTCAAAAAGACCAAAAAAAAACAGTGTGTGTGTGTGTGTGTGTATTCCAGAATTAAGTCTTAAGACTGCTGGTAAATAAAATACCTATAAAAATGGAATTGAAGTGTTTATTTTTATAAATTATTTTACTCAGCCCACATATTAATAGTAGCCATAAGATAACAAGTTCTGTCTCCATTTGAATTGATTGGAATTAATTCTAAGTTATCTAAAAGTTTTATTTTAAGACTATGCATTACAACCATTATAGCTATCAATAGACCTTGAGTTCTGCATTCTTAAAGTACTTGATGAAACCTATTAAACTTTTTTTTAACCTAGCCCTTCCTTCTCTTGTGTTAAATATTTCTTTGAAATTCACAGAAAATACCTAATAGCAATATTCTGTACAGGCTTTCCAAAAAAGATTATTCATTTTTTAAAATAGTAGTTTTTTAGTTGACATAAATATTAATAGGGTGACCATTAGTCACTTTATGATTGAAGAGTAATTGTTTTAATTTGTAAGTTTTGAGTGTTTATTTTTATCATAATTAAATAATTTTGTTCAAGCTAGCAACCATTTTTAAAATATATTGGTGTTAGAAGCATGAAAAACTAACTTTATTCTTCTACTTTCATACATGTAATATTTAAGAGACAGTTTTAAAGAAATAATCATAACCATGATATGATGGTGGTAACCATGGTACCATGTGTTTTTAAATTAAGAATTTCTCATTAATTCTTATTTCCCTTTTTGATGTAAATATCTTTTATACAGTTTTGTTTAAATCAGGATCCAAGTAAGGCCCATACATTGATACATTGCATTCATTTGAGATGTCATTTAATCTGTAATTGTTTCTTCAGTTGTTTTTTTCTTTCCATTTGTCAAAAAACCCTTGTCCTGTTGAGTTTCCCATATTCTTGATTTTACTGACCACTTTTGAATGCTGGTGTTCATCATGTGCTCATATTTCCTGTAAATGGAATTTGATCTAGTGGCTTGGTCAGATGGTTAATAGAGTGGTTGGTTTTTTTTTTTCTAAACCAAGATGTGGTTCCATGTACTTTTCTGTTGTACCATATGAGACGATACACCTGATTTGCCTGCATTATAAAATTTGGAAGCTAGTCAACCTGATTTTAGAAACCTTAAGTATTTCCATCTTTAGAGGTTGCACATTGTTGATGCCTTAATCGATCCTTCTACATTTATCTGGAAATTTTCTATGAGGAATTTTTCCTCAGTTGTGAGGTTGTCCTGACAGTTCATAGAGGAATAAAGATGATGCTTGATTCTTTACCTTACCTTATTTCCTAACTTACAGAATAATTAGTTGGTGACCCAGAAACTTCCAAAGGTGAGGTGTTTGCCTTTATTCTTACATGTTTGACCACTTGGAGCCCCTTTAGGGCTTCCATGTTAACTGTAACTTTTTAAAAGCAGCACTTAAATTATTGGAGGTTAGAGAACAAAGCAGAAATGAATGAGAGGAACCTAAATAGTTTTTGTCCTGAAATGTAAAAAGACTAAAATTCTAGGCTTCAGGTTCAGCATTGAATATTAAATGAATTATATTCTTATGTTATACTGATTACAAAAAATGGAGAGAAAAAAATCTACCTCAGTTCTTTAATCATTCTCTCCGATAGTCAGCATTCTGAGATACAGGTGACCCTCCTACTTTAGGTGGTTCGTCACTTTTGCACACTATAGTGGTACAGAAGCATACTCAATACAACAGTTTTCTTTGTTGCTTTTAGTGCCATATTAAGTGAAGAGCTCAATAGTCAATACTTTATTGCAAAGGAAACTTTGTGTTAGGCTTTTTGTTTTTGTTTTGTTTTTTAATTTCTTGAGACAGAGTTTCACTGTGCAGTTCAGGCTAGCCTTGAGCTCACTTTGTAGTCCAGGCTGGCCTTGAACTCGCAGTGGTACTCCTGCCTCACCCTCCTGAGTGCTGGGATTACAGGCCTGCACCACCATGCCTAGCTTTGTGTTAGACTTTATACAGCTGTAGGCTAATGTGAGTTTTTTGAGTTACATTTAATGCAGGTTACAGTAAACTCCAATATGTAGTGAGTCAGGTATATTTTATACATTACAGATTTAACAGTTTTCAGTTTATGGTATGTTCTTTGGGATGAATTCCCATCATAAGTTGAGGCACACTGAAGAACATTGATTATTTCTGTTATTATCTTACAATATCATCTTATCCTTCTACCTGGAACTCATTGTGTCCTTTTTTTTTTTCTTTTAATAAACTTTTACAAATGTGTGTAGTTTCTGATTTGACCTAGATTTTTATGCTTTATTAGGTTAATATGGGGCATCTAAGGCATAAAGCAGTACGCTGTACCTTTGTAATTTAATACAGGTTTGACTGATTAATGGCTTCCTCCCTTACACATCTGTGTATTTTAAAAAAAGAGCTGGCTGCTTTTTTATTTTAAGAAAAAGATAATAAAAAGTATAATTGAACTCAGAAAAATTATTCAAAAGCAACTATCAGTTCTAAAGATTCATTAAAATTATATATTCACTGAGTAAATGGGATGTATTTTCTGTGGATTAGAAAATTTCATGACCTGTCTTCTCTTAATCAGAAAAGTTTGCATTAGAAGGATGTGAAGTAGTTGTTACTTGTTACAGTTGCTGGACTTTGACAGATTTGTTCAGCTCCCTTCTCTTACCTGAACCTAAGTGTGCCTGGGTCTGGAGGTACATGATGAAGCTAAGCTGGAGGGGTCACCATGAGTTTGAGGCCAGCCTTAAACTTGGAATGCATAACAAGACCCTGTCTTTAAAAAGACCCCCCCAAAAAGTGACCAAGTTGGTTGTAAGGCTATGTGCCATTTTTCTGTTTCTTCATATAGTCCTTAAGGAAAATTTTAAAACAGTATATTTAGAGCATGCTTTACTGGCATACAACTGTAATCTCTGCACTCTGCGAAGCTGAGGCACCAGGATCACAAGTTTGAGCCCAGCAAAGGGAACATTTTGGTTCAAATTTTTAGAGTAGAGAGGCTCTACCAGTAAATTCCATACAAATATTCTAAAATCTGGAAAAACTCAGAAATCTGAAATGTGTTTACTCCCAAGTACCTCAAATGAGAAATCTCAAGCTCGACTTCACAAGGAGTTGTGCAGTGTGTGTGGCAACAGCCTTTTGCGTGTCACAGCGTTGGAAGTTCTGCTGCATAAACGCCCAGCAGCCACTGTACTTTTCATAACACACAGAAGAGTTTCAAGTAGCTCCCACATGAAAAGAGATACCAAATGGAAAGAAATAGTTTATAATTTATACACAGCTTTTCACCAACATTATACTTGATTTTTTGCTCATAATTCCAGGATCTCGCATGTGTTTATGTGGCCCTGTGACTTTGCCCTTTATCGGTGTCCTAATCCTTCTTTTTTTTTTTTTCTACTTTTCATTAACCTGAACTCTGCACACCATTGAATAGTTTAAATTGGGGCGGGGGTAGTTTGTAGGATGAGAGATGGAAAAATTTTTTTAAGTCTAATCTCTTTTTGTGTGTTTTTAGATATTTTCACCCCCTCCCCATGTATATTTTACAAATAGAAGCTTTTTCATTCTTTAATTAGTTGAACTTTGTGTGTCATTTAATGTATTAAGAATTTGCCTAGAGTTTACATTTTGCTTCTCTTAAAACATATATTTAATAAGCACAGGAACAAAACAGTAGCCTTTAAAATACAAGCAGAAGTGCTTTATGAGAGATTTTTCAACTTTGGCAAAATACCTTTAAAAATGAAAGCAGTGTGTGTCATCGGTTGTCATTGAAAAATTGTGCCTTATGTGGAGAAGATACATTCACATGAGAATGTTCCCTTGTTATGTGCATAGGAATAAGTCCAGTGGAAAAAGGCAAGTTCGTCACACTGTAAACTGTAAAGTGCTGACAGACGTTAAAAAGAAGACAAATCGAAGTACACATCACACTTAGGAGTCGAAAGACTGAGTATTAGGAAGATAACATTCTTTTCAATAGGTAGGCTTAGACCATCTCAAAGGTTTTTCAGGTTTTAAAAATAATTGACAACCTAATTTTTAAAATGTAAGTGAGAGCCAAGCATGGTGGCATACACCTCTGATCACAGCATTGGGGAGGCTGGGGCCGAAGGACCACAAGTTTGGGCCTAGCCTGAGCTACTTAACAAGACAAGGTATTGTCTCAAAATTTTAAAAGGACTGGGAATGTAGCTCAGTGCAGTGGCCCTAGATACAGGTCCCCAGTACCAGGGTGGGGCGGGATGAGAAAGAGGAGGATGGAAAAGCAGAGCCATGGCAGTCTGGAAGGACACAGTTAGGGAGTTTAGTACTGCCAGACACCGAGACTTATGAAGCTACCACTAAAATTACAGTGTTGGCACAAGGTTAGATAAACAGACCAGAGGTACAGAATAGAGAATTCAGAAGTAGACGTGCTCATTTAATTACATGATTAAGGTACCCCTACAGAGTATATGAAAAGAATGGTTTGTTCACAAAGTTAGGCTGATGGAACAAGATACCTATAAGGAGAAATGGACCTTGATTCCTGTTTCATACTATGCAAACACACTTTTCATTCTAAAAGAAATGAAGTGACTGTATTTATAGTCATAACTTTAGGAAGGGTACAATAGAAATTGGGAGTTTGGTCTCAGATTAGTTGCCATATCACCACCCCTGGTGGTGCACACCTGTAATCCCAGCACTCAGGAGGCTGAGGCAGGAGGATCGCCACAAGTTTTGAGGCCAGTCTGCGCTACATAGTGAACTCAAGGCCTGCCTGAACTACACAGTGATACCCTGCCTCAAAAAAAAAAAAGCCATTTCACTTCTCACAGTATGCTTTTTATTTCTGTCTAATAGCTCTTAATAAATTAAAATAATCATTTTCCTAATTTTAGAATCTCTGAGGTTTTCATAATATTTTTACAATACTGTAAAAATATAACAGTTTATTGTGACTTGGTGGAAAAAATTGAGCTTGAATGTCACTGTATTGGCTTCCTTGTAGACTTTTGCATGCTAACAGCTGACTTTTAATCCAAATTCAATGTGTTTTTTAACCTCAGACATCTCTTAAACTGTTTTATTAGCAGTTTTTAAGTCATAATCAGATATGGATCATCTTTATGTTATTTTAAAATACTTTAAGTAGAATACAAATAGCAAGTTTTATTTGTCATTTTACTGAAATTGCTACTTAATGTTCATCTCTTATGTGGTTTATTAGCTATCTTTCTAGGTTTTTATGATTAAAAAAATTTACTTATTTATTCAACCAGTGTCCAGTAACTACTAGTAAGATTCCTTGCTTCACTGGAAAAGAAACACCGTTCATACACTGCCATCGAGTTTTTTAGGTTTGTGGTCAATACAGACAGAAACAACAGCTACAGTGTAGTGATTATAATGATATACCACACTGCACTTTATGGTATTTTATGATTTGTTTTGTGTACCAGGGATTGAACTCAGGATCTTGCGCTTGCCAGGCAGGCGCTTGTGCTGCTAAGCTATATCCGCAGCCCTATTTTATGATTTCATTCTGTAAAAACGTGACTTTTCTCCATTAGAAGTCTTGTCTTTTATGGGTTTTGTTCCAGATTTACCTCTGATTCAATAATATTAGAGTTATAGGGCTTTTCCTCCCATTGTGTGGGGAGCAGAAAATCCTATACCTTTCTATGCAGTTTTGGAATAGATCTCAGTAAGTGTTCAGGCAGTTGGAACTGAGTAGTTTGGTTTTTTAAGTTTTATTGACATTACTATTTTTGAAAGACACTGGTTATTTTCTTTTAAAAATATTTTATATCCTATTTAGATTTCTATATTAATATAATTTTATTTTGATATTCCTAATTAATATAGTCTCTTTCTTGTATCAGGATCCTACTGTTTAGAATTCAGTATCTCATACCTGAAATACTTGGGGCTAGAAATGTTTAAAACTTTTTTTGGATTTTAGAATATTTGCACATTTAGATATTTTGGGGATAAGGCCCAAGTTAACACAAAATTGATTTATGTATCATATATACCTTATACACATAGTCTGAAGGTAATTTCATTCCCATGTTACTGGCATGTGTGTTCTGTCACATGAGGTCATGTGGAATTTTGGTGTCATACTGACACTCAAGTTTTGGATTTCAGATTTTGGTGTTTTGATTAGGGGTATTTAATTGTACTGCAATATGAAAATGAAGTTCTACATTACTTTTGTGTGTGTGTGTGTGTGTCGCACACGCGCTTTTTGGTCTTATGCTTGTTCTTGGTTAAGTACATCTGTCACAGTTCCTTCCCACTGCAGGAACTCTTATCAAGAGAGAAAGTAGATGTGCCTGTGTTTGCCTCAGGTCCAAATTATTCTCCCCAATATTCTTACTAGTAGCCATGGTTTGAGAGGAGCTCAGCTCCTATAATTTTATTACACCTCCATCAGGAAACCGGTGGGAAATCAACAGTAATATTCAGAAGGATATGCTGATACAGCTTGATAGTTTATTCACTGTCACTGAAGGTATTAAAGAAATGGCAAGTGGAATCTGAAAGCAGGAAGTAATTTTTTTCCCATATGTTCATATTAAGCACCTAGTAGAAGCCCACTGTGCTACTTATTATTTTGGCTGAGGGTGGAAGAACAAGTTTATTCTTTTAATGTTCTCATGTTCATCAGCCCCAGAGGTAGTTGTCACAAAAGAAAGCTAAAGCAGTTATTTTTGTTTTGTTTTTGGTTGTTTTTGAGACAGGGTCCCCCTATGCAGTTGAGGCTGGCTTTGAGCTTACTTTGGAGCCCAGGCTGGTTTCAAACTTGCAACTATCCTCCTTCCTCATCCTGAGTACTGGGATTACAGGCATGTGTCAACTTGCCTGGCTTGAAACAGTTTTTGAAACCAAAATTCTACCTTTGATGGAATAACAAATCAGTAAGGTGGGTCAGTGACATAAATAACATGAATCTAGTTGGAGAGTAAGCTGTATGTTAAAACTTGGGCTGAAATGCTCTTCAGTGAGTGAGGGAAGATCATAAAACATCTTGATAATAAGTTAGCATTGTATTCTTTTAGAAAAGAATCACAAACAATAAGAAATAGAAACATTTCTTTCTAAATTAATAGAGCTTTTGGTTTGTAGTTTGCATTTAATGCTTGCTTATATTTTCATAAAATTGGTATAGTTAAGGTAGCATGCTTGACACATTGTTTTTTCTTTTACCCTATAAAATGATGTGGGAGATTATACCTTTAATTGGGATCATGTTCATTTTTAAAGTTATAGTAGCATTGGCATTTTCCTAGTAAAATTTTTATGTCTTTATATGGCAAATGCATCGCTCTTAATACTAATTAGAAAAAAATTACATAGTTTATATCCCACATAGCTTCAGTCATTTTCCACATTTAAGTATGGAATATAGCATTCATTGTTTTGCATGAAGCACAGCAAACTTCTGAGTGGATTCATATATTAAGAAATTTAGTCTAATTATTAGTTATGCTTCCTTAAATAAGTTACTTAGCTTCTCTGAGCCTGTGTCATACAAGTAAAATAGAGATTCATTTGTCTCTGGTTTATGAAGATAACATTCCCATTTAGCAGTTTTACAACAAAGCAGCATAAAATAATACTACCTGTTTAGAGAAACATTAATAGAAAAGATTCATACTTCAAGTGCAGTGCATACTTTGCCTGCAAGCCGGTGCATGTTACTGGGCGTTGAGCCCAAGGCTACGTACCCAGCCTTCTTGAGTCAGGGTCTCTCACTAAGTGACCCAAATTGGCCTCGTACATGTGATACTCCTGCCTCACCCTCCTAAAGTGGGATTATAGCCGTGTGCTACCCCAAATTTTTTAAGTCTTAGAAAAAATGAAAATGAAAAATGACAGATTGAGGAACTGCCATTCTGAATCCTAGAGGGGTGGAAACTAGTGAAAAATAAAAACAGGTTACTTGCGCAGTACTGGGGCTTTCTGCACTGAACTGTGTCCCTAGATCTTTTTTTGAGGCAGGGTTTGAATTTGCCATTCTTCACCCTCGACCCCCAGAGCGCTGGGATTATAAGGCCTCTGCCTTCATGCCCAGTGGATCTTCAGTTACCACAGTACAGTCTGCCATGTTTGTGTCACTATTTTAAAATATGTTTGATGTATGATACTGAAAGGGAGGATTCTGAAAAGAAAGTAATGAAATCTTGTAAAATGGTTATTTATACTAGTAAAAGTGTAATATGTTCACTTTCACTAAGTTGTCGTGAACTTCAGAGTTATCTATGTGAAAAGCATATAAAGGGCAACACGCTAGGGTAAATAAGCTCTCGACCTTGAGTCTTGGCTCTCTGAGACTCTGGCATTTCACTTTTGGACCCCAGTAACCTCTCCTGTGAGATTAGAGTGCTGATCTAGCACATAACATACTTACTTTCAGACTACTAGTAGCAGAATAGTGAATATGGGAAAAGTAATTTATCATTCTCTCCCCACACCTTACAGTTTGTTTTTGTTGTTCTTATTCTTCCCTCCCTCCCTCCCTCCTTTCTGGTTTTTTTTTTTTTTCTTCCTTCCCACCTCCTCCATCCTTCCTCTCTCTTCCTTGCACTCTCGTACTAGGGGTAGAACCCCGGGCCTTTGCATAGAGCTACATCCCCAGCCATTTTTACTTTGAAGCAGGGTCTTGCTAAATTGCCTAGGCTGGCCTCAAACTCACCCTCCTGCCTCACCCTCCCAAGTAGCTGAGACTATAGTTTGTGCACCACCAAGGAAGTTACAGGCATGAAAATCCTCACAAATACATCAGTGTGTGTTCCTAAAGATAAAGATAGCCATTCATATAGCTGTAATGCGAAAGGCAGGACGTTAATGCTGATACAGTACTATGAGCTCAGCCAGCTTTACTCATGTATGTCTGGTTTTCTTGCTGATGTTCTTCATAAGAGAGGGAGGGTAGGAGATTGGCTGATTGATTGAAAGCCGATTACCCAGTTGGCCAAGCTCTTTAGATAATTACACATTACATGTACTTGTCATGATTCATTTTTAAGTGGTTCAGATTTTTACTACCTTATTTTTTGAAAAGTATTATACTCTGCTGTTTTGTTAGAAAGTCCCTCAGTCCCACGTATTTTGTTTTTTTTTTTTTTTTTTGCGGGGCCAGGGATTGAACTCAGGACCTTTCACTTGCCAGGCAGGCACTTATTCAACTGAGCTATATCTCCAGCCCCAGTCCCACGTATTTTGGATAATTACTTTCCGTGTTTAAATTGCCGAGTTTAGGCCTGGGGATATAGCTCAGTGGCACAGGCACCTGCCTAGCAAGCATAAGGTCCTGCGTTCGATTGCCAGTACCTCCCCCCAAAATTGCCAAGTATAAAATTTATAAATTTGGTTTTAAAGCTTATTTAGTTAATTTGTAAGGAAAGTTCTACCCTAGGTAAAACTAATTTTTTTCAGTTTTAAAATTGAGCCTATGAATTAAGTCTTTAAGTACACATCAGGAATTTGTTGTTGGGAGCTGATGGAATAGAATCAGAGACTATCTGGACAAGGAAGACATTCAGAGTGGGTGTTGATAGGAATTTAGAAAGTACTAAATAAATTTGCTTAATTTTTTCTTGGGGGTGGTTTGTTTAGTGCATTGAGGATAAGAGTAAGCTAATGTGTAAAACAGTAAGCAGTGGTACAGAGATAATTACAGAAGGCATGGGGGTAGCCTGAGTTACTAGGGCACTACTAGGAAATTTGCATGAGAAACAGGTTTGAAGTAAGGACCTGGAAACTAGGTTCAAGATTTGACATTAGACTCTTGAAGGATGCTGTAAATTTTTACCACATCATTAAAATGGCCTCTAAAAGGAAAGCAGTAATGTGTGTATAGAAACAGCTGAAAATGATGATCTGAGTACTCCTACCCCACAGAAAGCACATGGATGGTAGAGCAAGCCCAGGAGCGACGTAAGGAGTTACAGAGCTCCAATTAAAGTATTATTTGGAGCTAGACATGGTGGTTCATGCCTATAATCCCAGCACTTGTGGGGCTACATAGTGAGTTCAAGGCCATCCTGAATGATATAGCAAGACCTGTTCTGACCTCCCCCTCCCCGCAAGAAAAGTATATGGAAAGTCATGCTAATTGCATTCTGAAAGAATCAAATGGGCTAGAGAGCCTTCATTGCTACAAAAAGTTCGTGGAGCTGGATAAACTAGTAATGGGGACTGGACAAACTAGTAAGGCAGAAGTGATGAAACTGAGACAATATTGAAACTCTGAGCTCTGTCATTCTTTGAATATTTCATTGAAATAGTTACGTTGAACTAAACATGAGAATTTGTGTTAGTGACTTTAGTGTGTAAGATGAATTGTTCAATTATATGCTTTTAAAACAAGGTACTCTGGAGGGAAACTATGGGTATGTAAATGTTTATACCGTCTAGTTGTCTTCAGTAAATGTTTATCCACTCCCTCTTGAGCAAAGTAGACACTAAGTATCTAGCATGTAGATGAATGTAATTCAGTGGTGCTTAAGTTGGAGAAAGGGCTGTGGATTCAAATAAATGTACAATATACTGTATAATGGCAAGTTCAGTGAAGAAGAAGATGAAGGTAGGGGAGTAGAGACAATCCAAAAGAAGAGTGCTCTAACCCAATTGTCCCACTAGGATTAAAACTCTTAACTGTTCGTTCCCTGTCTCTGTGATTGCCCTTGGCCTTCAGTCTCTCTGGGTGGCTTTGCACTGACAGTGTGTCCTTTGGGTCATCTCTGCTCTGTGCCTGGACTGACTGCATGGCAGTGGTCTTTGTGGAGTTGGTGCATACGAGAAGGCTGATACTGCATTTTGTTTTTCTGAACTAATAAATCTGTATTTTACAATTGTCTTTACATTTTTCTTTTTTAAAAGGACACTGTCAAGTACTTTTAAGGTGTTATAACAAAAGCAATTTCCTGCTTGTATTTATTTTTGTTTCCATTGACTGCCCTTTGATTTCCTTTCATAGAATGATGCATAATTGAGAGGGTTTTTGTTCATTTATATTAAATGGTTAAGGTAGTAGGAGTAATTGCTGTTTGTATCTACTATTATCTACAAAAAATAGCATTTTATGAAAAGAGTTTTTAGCGTATCTGTTACCTAATACTATGGGCCTTTTTCTTTTTAAAAGTCTTAAAAATTAATGAGTTAAGAAATGATTTTTATTTAGAAGTATATATAGCTATTTTTAATACATTTCCCAAACAGTACAGATTTAATACTTAATGTTATTTGATTAACGCTATGAATGAATTTCAGTCAACAAAAGTGTCAGTGGCTTACAGTTAGCCTACCTACTTACCACTTGCTTGTTAATGTAATCGAAAGTCTTGTTAAAGAAGCTTTTCAGATCCTGACATTGCTATGAATGCATGTGACATTAGCTCTTATACTTAAAGCTGCTAAGATCAAATACAGGTTTATTTCTGATGTTTTCTAGTCTCTTTTCGTATGTCATCTACATGAAGTATGTTTGTAAGACTCTTGCCTTCTCAAGTTCAATTCCCTATCAGTAGGAATTGGGGCGGTGTGTCACTGTTGACTGAACTTATAATTCATGTAACTTTTATTTGAGAAGCAACTTTATCAGAACATTGCTGATCGACGCTGCTTTATTGTAGGAGGACTGACAAATGGTAGTGGTCGATATATCTCTGCAGCACCAGGAGCAGAAGCGAAATACCGGAGTGCTTCAAGCACTTCCAGTCTGTTCAGCTCCAGCAGCCAGCTCTTTCCTCCTTCCCGGCTTCGGTACAATAGGTCCGATATTATGCCTTCTGGCCGAAGTAGGTTATTGGAAGATTTCAGAAACAACCGCTTCCCAAACCTTCAGCTTAGAGACTTGCTTGGACACATAGTGGAGTTTTCCCAAGACCAGCATGGCTCCAGGTAGGTGACTCAGGCTTATGATAACTTTCTGTGCATTTCTGCTTTGAAACTTGCTAGGGAATAAAAACCTCCATTTGTCTTGTCGGGGCTCAGCTAATTTGCATTAATGCTGTAATCATTTAGTGTGGGTTATATACTGTCATATTAGGAGAAATTATAAAAGTACAGGTTAAACATTTTTGTGTTGCTATATAGATTAGTGTTTATAATTTGACTTGGTTTCAGTTGAAATATTCCATACTTGTTACATTGTTACATTAAACATGTTTGATGGAATGCTTGAGAAGTATGTGTGAATTCGCATTTTTAAGATAGACTTTAAAGAGAACAGAAATCAAGGCTGAGGCAGGTGGATCTCGGAGTTCAAGACCAGCTCGGGCTACATAGTAAGTTCAAGGCCACCCTGAATTGCAGAGTGAGAATTCAGACACATTTATTATAATTTTCTCTTTTTGTAGTTTTTATATAGTTGTGTACAGATTTTATCCCCCTATAGTTTAAAGTTCTTAAGAGTTGCAAATGGACTTTTACCACTGTAGTACAGTAGCTAGCTAGCTTAGTTAGAAATTTGTGTTGAGGAACTTTATTTCTAAGGGTTTCTTTTATTATGTTCTAAAAATAGATTTCAGTAGTATGTGTATTTTGAAAAAGAACAACCAAGAAAATGTTTGTAGTTTCGTTTTCATTAATTAGAACTAACCCAAGAAAGATAAAACATCTTTATGTGTACAGGTTTTTTGTTAATTGAACTACTAGTTATTTTAAGATACTGTAAAGAAAGCTTCATAGCTTTTGTCTTTTTATTGTAAACCAGCTGTCTACATATAAAGTGTGTTCATATTCTGGACGTGTGTGTACATACGGGAGAGAGAATATAGTATCAAGTAAGAAATACAAAGTTTCAGCAGTTTGTCACGGCAATTACGCTTTCACCCCTCATAGATTCATACAGCAAAAACTAGAAAGAGCTACACCAACTGAGCGACAGATGGTGTTCAATGAAATTCTACAGGCAGCCTATCAACTAATGACCGATGTGTTTGGCAACTACGTCATACAGAAGTTTTTTGAGGTAAGCCTGTGTGTGTATTTGTATATTCATCCTGCTCCGTACGTAATGCTGAGAAAAGCTCTGAAAGTTGGGTTACTCACTTTCATATAAGATACAAGTAAGACTGGGATAATAAAGATTGTATATCCAGAAAATACAGAGAAGTCCCAAGATTCAACAGCAAAATCAACCCAATTTAAAAATGAGTAAAGGGTTTGAATAGCCATTTCTTTGTAGTAGATAAGTTAAATGGCTGATAAGCCATGAAAAGATACTAAACATTCTAAGTTTACTGGGCAAATGCAAATCAGAACCACAATTAGATGCTATTTTATACCTAACAAGGATGGCTACAGTTTTTATAAAAAATGAAATATAATGAGTGTGAGTGAGAATATGGAGAAATGAGAATCTTCATGCATTGCTAGTAGGTATATAAAATGGGGTAGTTGCTGTGGAAAACAGTTTGGTGGTTCCTTAAAAATTTAAACAAAGAACTATCAAACAACCCAGCAATCCCACTAAGTCAATACGCAAAACATTTACTGAAAATGAAGTAAATGCCCAAAGAATTAAGTGTTCTTTGTACTGTTCTTTAGCCAAAAGTTGGAAAACAACCCATGTGTCCCATTAGCAGATAAATGAATAACTAAATATGTCATGTATATAAAAATAGAATGTTATTCATCAGAAAACAAAATTCTGGCACATACTACAAAATAGATAAACCTTGGAAAACATAAAGCTAAGTGAAGTAAACCAGATACAAAAGGACAAGCATGGTAGGGTTCCACCTGTGTGAAATAGCTACAAGAGCACATGCATGGAAACAAAGCAGATTACGGCTTGATCGAGTGAGAGGTGGAGGGAATATGGGAGGCTGTGACTGAGTGAGTACAGCAGTTCTGTTTAGGCTGTGCACAAGGCTGGGAAACACACAGTGATGCTGGCTCCCCAACAGTTGTTAACAGAAAGCCGCTGAGTTACACAGTTACAGATGGCTGCAGTGGCATGTTTTATTTTTTATATATGTATGTTCTATCACAGCCTTAAATTTACATATATGGACCTACTTTTACAAGTTTGCTACTGATCCTAATTAATATGTAAAAATATAAAGCATTAAGAGTAAGGCTTAAGTGAATCAGTTAGTACTCCTGTAGTCTTTATATAAGATGTTTCTTTAGTAATTCAGCTACTTTTTTAGTAGCTTGATTTCACAGGTTTCTTAGTTATTTCAGAGTACAGGTTGAGAATGATCTGATAAGAGTTTTAATGATCTGAATGTATGGCTCAAAGTTCATGTATTAAAGATGAAGGATTTTTTTTTACTAGAATGAAGATACTAAAGGAATGTTTAAAAGGTGGTTAATATGATAATAACAAGGAAATTTTTAATAATATGATTTAACCCAAAAACATATTTGTCATTACAAGCATATCTGAATCTCTTAATTAGCTTTTACCTTTATGCCTTCTCTCTGTAATTATCAAGTATGATATTTGAAAAACAAATTTATTAAGCTACCAAGAGTATCTTTAAGTTTAACAAAATAATACGGTCACTTTTTATTACTTTCTTTCCTTCAGTTTGGGAGTCTGGAACAAAAATTAGCTCTGGCTACTCGTATTCGTGGTCACGTTCTGCCTTTAGCCTTGCAGATGTACGGCTGTCGTGTTATTCAGAAAGCATTAGAGTCCATTTCTTCGGACCAGCAGGTAATTGTAAGTTAAAAAATTTTTTTTATATTTTATCTTGAAAGTTATAAAGTTGCTCTTTGCTCTGTCCTTCCATTCCCTTTTACATCTGTCCACCTCATTGAAGGTATTTGTGAGTGCCCTGTATATGGCAAGCAGAGTGCCAAATGGTACGTGTTTCTGCTGTCGCTCTCTTATGTGATTTTCTGCAGTATCAGAATGGAGTTTGCTATTTCCAGTGATAGTTTTCTTAAAGGTATAACTGTACAGAAAAGTAATCTAATCCTTTTAACAGGATTTATAATCCTTTGAGAGAAGGTAGAACACATATCAATTGAGAAATATACTATATTTATGGATGGAAAATCTGGGTATCTTAAGTTTATAAAGAATTAGCGCAGCCAGACACATAGCTCAATGGCAAAGTGCCTGCCTGGCAAGCATAAGGTCCAGAGTTCGATTCCCAGTACCAAAAAGAAAAAGAATCAGTGCAATTCCAGTCATGTACTCATGGGACTTTTATAATTTATAAAAATAATTTTCAATGTGAAATTAAGTATAGTATACTTTTAATTCATGTGATTTATATATTATAATGAAAACATGGGAGAAATTTTTCATAAAAGGTCCTGGTAATAAGTAAATTTAGAAAAAAATCTTTTTTGACTCACACAGTAAAATTCCAGAACTAAGAGCAATAGTATGTAGTTCAGTGGATGGTGTATGTATGCATGTATATTCATTAATCACATCATTAAATATCTACAGTCAAATCTCATGATTTCTGCGGGGGAATTCTTGATTGCTAAAGTATTTGAAGATAGATCTCGATGGAGAAAATCAGCACATTTGGTGATACAAAAGCTTAGAACTTCTCTCCCACAAGTCTCAAACTGGTATAGGTATTTTAAAGATACTTTAAATATCTGGTCTGTTACATTTGAAAATATAAAGCACTGGGAGTCAGTCATATGTGACCAGTTAATAAATAATGGTGTTATATCCTTTGGATTCTTCAGCTCACTGTATTTTGTAATTGAGTCCACTTTAGTTAAACCTGAGCATCTGTGTTGTAGGTTTTCTTAACAGGCCTCCTCCAGTTACGTACGAAGGTAGATGAGAGTTCTTTGGGTGAGCGAGGTTTGGCTGTGTTTTGTTATTTTCTCTTTACTTTGTTGGGTGAGAGGCATTTTGGATATGGCTGTGTTTGGACTGAGGACGTGTGCTCCATTTCTCCACAGTACTGTTCTGTTGCTCCAGTAAGGCACACAGATTAATGTATCAGTGAGAGCGAAAAACTAGCTGGATGTGGTGACATGCCTATAATCCTAGCATTTTGGAAGCTGAGGCAGGAAGATCTTGACAAGTTCAAGGCCACCCTGGACTGTATACCAAGACCACGTCTCAAAAAAGTAAACCAAAAAAAACCACACACACAAGAATGATAAAAACTGTATGAAGTAAAATTATGTATGAGGTGTCGGCTGAGGAGGAGTAGGGAGACGTGTGTGGTGACCGCAGTAGCTGGAGTATGACAGGTTCGGCAGTGCTAGGGTGTGGTTCATCATGTGTGAAAGTAGAACTGTGAAGTACGCTTTACTAATTCTCACTTCAATGGTTTCTACTCATTATTACTTCAGAGAAAAGTTTTCCAGAGTTTCATTTATTTCTTTTTAAATTACAAAAAGTATTTTTAGTGCCCCTTTGTTCACATCTTAGTCTTTTAAATTCTATTATGTTATTTCATGAGGAAATTAATTGGTATTTCCTTTCCAGAGTGAAATGGTAAAGGAGCTCGATGGCCATGTACTCAAATGTGTGAAGGATCAGAATGGAAACCATGTTGTACAGAAATGTATTGAATGTGTTCAGCCACAGTCACTGCAGTTCATCATTGATGCTTTCAAAGGACAAGTAAGATTGTCTTTTGGCTTCTGATTTGTTAGCAGGGTGTTATTTTAGAATTATAATATTAACACATTTTTCTTAAGTCACAAGGTAATACCCAGCACCTGCATGTTTTAATACCTAGCACCTGCATAAAAAGTGGGAAACAGGATTAGTCATTAGTTTTATTCTTTGTTAAACTGAAAAATGAAATAGGAATTTAATCATATTATTTTAAGAAGACAATCACTTCCCCCTTCCCAAGGGGGAAGAAGACTTAAAACTATTAAAAAGAGAAAATATGTAACAATTAGCTAATACACAGTAATTAATACCTCTTAAATAAAGTGCTAAACTACCCTTCCCCATCCATTCATTTCCTTATTATACGCCCTTAATCTTATAGTTAGGTTCTTCCTGATCCAAATATGTGTAGCTTGCTGGGGATATAGCTCAGTGGAATAAGCACTTGCCTAGCAAGCGCAGGGTCCTGAGTTCGATCCCCAGTACCGGGAAAAAAAAAAAAAAAAAGTCAAATATGTGTAGCTCATGTGCTGAAAAATCATTTCCCCCAACCTCTACTTCCCAGTCTTTGCTAACTTAGTAGTAGTGGTATTAATGTGAATCCACCATCCTCCTATTTAAAACTAACTGACCCTGTCGTCACAAACCTATTGGTCATGCTGAGCGTGGTGGCACAGGCCTGTAATCCCAGTATTCAGAAGGCAGAGGCAGGAGGATCACTGTTCCAATTCAAGGCCAACCTGAACTGCATAACAAGACCCTGTCTCAAAAAAAAATTTTTTTTTATGTCTGTTGGCCTCATGAAACAGTTTTGAAATAGCATAAAATGAAATTTTTAATTCTTTTGTTTGTTTTAAGGTATTTGTGCTTTCAACCCATCCTTATGGTTGCAGAGTAATTCAGCGTATCCTAGAACATTGCACTGCAGAACAGACCTTACCTATCTTAGAAGAACTTCATCAACATACAGAGCAGTTAGTACAGGTATGAGTCCCCTTATAATTTGAAATGTTTATATAGTTTTTGGAAATTGTTTTGACTTTTAAAAGAAATGTAATTTACTATTAAGCTGACAGACAAAAAGTTTATACTTGATACAGCTACTAGATCTTTAGACAGTGTTTAATGCCTTTTTAAAGCATAATCAATATTCTTCAGGAATGACTGATGGAAAATATCTATCCATAGGATCAGTATGGCAATTATGTTATTCAGCATGTACTGGAACATGGTCGACCTGAAGACAAGAGCAAAATTGTTTCTGAAATCAGAGGAAAGGTCTTAGCCCTCAGTCAACACAAATTTGCCAGGTATTGCAGTATTTTCTGAACTCCTCTGTTAGCACAAAAAGTGTAGTATATAGCATTGAAGTATAATCTTTTTTGGTGACATTGATAAGCACATATAGCAGGCATGACAGTGTGCACCTCTGGTTCCAGCTGCTCAGGAAGCTGAAGTGTAGAAACCATGGGATGGCTTGGTCTAGTGAGCTAAGACAGCAAGACCCAGCCTCTCTCCCTCTCCCTCTCCCTCCCGCAACTCCTTCCCTCTCTCCCTCCCTCCCTCCCTCCGTCCGTCCATCCATCCGTCCGTCTGTCTCTCTCTCTCACACACACACACACACTCACACACCATTGCTTTAAAAAAAAATGAAAGCAACATAAATTAGTTTTACTCACATTCATTGCATTTTTAAATATGTGCTTAGAAAATATTGGGTCCCAAAACAATGAAGAAATACAAATGTATTTAGTGCCTGTTTTCCTTGCTTTTGAATTACAATTTTGACAGGCTGATAGTCAAAATATGGTTGTCCAATGTACCAGTTCTTGTTTTAAAAGAAATTGTGAACCAAGGAACTCCCATTTAAACTCCAATTTTCTAATAAATTGGAGCAAGTTTTTTGGAAAGTAAATTTTGTTATAAGTAAAAATATAAAGTAAATTTTTTATATGTACTTTAATTTTTTAGCAATGTAGTAGAGAAGTGTGTTACTCATGCCTCCCGTGCTGAGAGAGCATTACTGATTGACGAGGTTTGCTGCCAGAACGACGGCCCTCACAGTGCCTTGTACACCATGATGAAAGACCAGTACGCCAACTACGTGGTTCAAAAGATGATCGATGTGGCCGAGCCTGCTCAGAGGAAAATAGTCGTGCATAAGGTAATATGGTGCGGCTACTCAGAAGTACCAGGAAATGGACTGTTTAATTGTTTGTTTTAAGGTACTTGTGCTTTCAGCCCATCTGTAACTTTTGTCATATGTTTAACTTCAGTAGATACTAATTTCCTCATACATGTTACAACTGGAGGAAAAAACTAAAAACCTATGGGTAACATGTACTAGGTGTTCTTTTTTCTTTTTTTCTTTAATTCTTAAGGTTATCTGAGTAAATCACATTCATGTCTTACCTTTTTACCTGTATTTTGTATTTTTCTTGCTTTTCCTCCATTTTACTTAGGTGCATTTGATTTGTTATAGCTTATGAAAGGAACATTGATTTTTAAATACAATTTTTCCATTAACCTAAGATTTTTTTCTGATGAGAATTTTGTTTTTTGTTTTTTGTTTTTTAAAGAAGTAGCCCTAATATTTTCCATTAATCTACTTTTCTCCTGGAATCTCATGATTCTTTAAGAAATTACTGTCTTACGAAAATTTAGGGTTAAGAAGGCTAAGCCAGCCATGCCTTAATTCCTGCACCCAGGAGCCTGTGGCAGGAAGATTTGAGTTCAAGGCCAACCTTAACTACATGGCAAGACCCTCTCTCAAAATTTAAAAAAAGAAAGCTGAAAGAAATAATTTTTTAATACTCACTTTGTATCTTTTTCTAAATTTATTCCTATAATAAACATGGAGTAAAGTGTATAATCTTTTCGGTTTCTCATACAGAAATGACCTCTTAAGAATTCTTCCTGCCATAAGTGTTCTGATAGGGGTGAATTAGTAGCTAATTCACAGTAATTAATAGCTTTTAATTGCAGTACCAATTTTTTTTTTTTTTTTGGCGGTACTGGGGTTCGAACTCAGGACCCTGCGCTTGCTAGGCAGGCGCTTATTCCACTGAGCCATATCCCCAGCCCTGCAGTACCAATTTTTAAAATATATCATTCAACTTGGAATACTAATTTTCTACTTTCTTAACCCAATGTTTATATGTAAAAATAATGCATAATAAAAATGTGTGTTCTTTTTAATAGCTATATTATTGCGCCAACATCATATTCACAACATTTAGATTGTTTCTGATTAACTATTTTAGGCAGTTCTTTATAAAAGTTTTTGCCTGTTTTGATGATAGACTCCTAGATGTGGAGTTGCTTGGTCAAAATCTATAAACATGTTACCTGATTACATGTAATCATTACTGCCAGGTTGCTCACAAGGTATCTCGTACAAGTTTATGCATTTATCCAGTATGTGAGAAGAGTTTGACTGTAAAATAACATAGTTTACCATAGCTGCATAAGTGCTGTCAGCTATGTATCTATTAGAACCTTAGCAGTTGGGAAGGAAATGTAAAAATAGGAATTTTGAAGAATCCCCATCCTTCTGATTCTTTTCAGTAGTGTCTAGAGCTTCTCTGTTTGCTGTAGTGGTTTATTTATTCATTGAACGATTTTGATAGTAGAATTTGGAGAGCTTGAATGGACCAGAACTACTTTGCAAAAAAGAGCTTTCTTTGGATTTAAATACTAAATTGTGATTATTCTCTAAATTAACCAGATTTGAGAGAGAGAGCAGGGGCGGGGGGAAAGGCAGGCAGGAAGGCTGACCCAGATTTGAGGGCACCATTTTCTTTTTCAGACAGGATGTCGCTATGCAGTTCAGGCTGGCCTTGAACTCATTATGTAGCCCAGGCTGGCCTTGAACTCACAGTGGTCTTCCTGCCTCAGCCTCCTTGAGTGCCAGGACTACAGGTGTGCAACACCATATCTGACTCTTTTAGGGTACCTTTTTAATAAATTTAAAACTAAGATAATTTAAGTTTCCTAAGCAGATTGTTTGTTTTTCAGATTCGACCTCACATTACTACTTTGCGCAAGTACACATACGGGAAGCATATACTGGCCAAGTTGGAGAAATACTATTTGAAAAATAGCCCGGATCTAGGACCTATTGGAGGACCACCGAATGGAATGCTATAAAGGAAAAGGAGGAGGAAGATAATTTAATCATGTGAAAAGTTTTTGTGAATTATCAAAACACAACTCAACTATGAATTTTGAGTTTTTTTAAAACAACTATTTATTGACTTTATTCATCCATTTGTAATTTTTTAAGGTTCTTGTGTATATTTGGGGGGTGGGGTGGTGAATTATAAATTATATTCAGCCCTTAGCAAAGACCTATCAGATTGGACTGCTGGCAAAGCACAGAATGCCTGTATATGATGTAACTGTATCAAAAAAAGGTGTCTCATATTTTGTAAATTTTTACCTTGTAAAGTCACAAAAATAGTTTTTAAAGGAAAGAGTGCAGTATTCTTTTAATAAACTGGCATGCAGTCTGGTAGGTCTACAACCCCATAGCACAACAGGTTTATAGAGATGTATATAGAATTATAGTCCTTATGTTTTTCTTTGCCTGAAGCCTTTTATAACAGATTAACGATCAATTGCATAAATATTAATTAATATTTTAAAAAGGAAGGTTAAGTTGTATTTTGGTAATTCACAAACTATCATGCAAATAAAAGGTCAGGAAGTAACACAAGAATAAAATAACTTGAGGTTAAAATAACCTAACATTATTTACAGTGGATGTGGTTTTAATACAGATACTGCCCTATAATGTCTCTGGCAATGTACAGAAGTATTGTATAGACTTACATATGTAATTGTTAAGAGTTAGAAAAAATAAAATCATGGTGATAATTCCATCCAGTTAAGTGCACTAAATGAAAAGTTTCATATTAACTTTTCAGTTTGGTTTGCAATGAGAAAGAGTGGAGATTTGTATTTTGTTTCACTTATAGTTACAAAGACATGAGGAAGTGTTGGGCTTTACTTTACTTTTTCATAGTAGATGCAGAAAGTAGGAACCAGATAGAGTTAAAAGGGGCCACTGGAAATTGAATTTGATAGCTCAACATTTAAGCATGATTACATATTCAGATAGCTTTTTTTGCTTCCTATAAATATATGCATTGTGTGTGTAGTGATGTAAGTTTACATTTCAAAAGCAACTCTTGTTTCAATGCTTATTATAAAAGCCCTGCTAATTTAGTAGTGATGCTTTCCTTGGTTGTACAGTGTACATTTGTAAACCTTCATGCTGTAAATGGAATTTGTTTTATCTCTTTGGGAAACATTTGCATCCTAGTGTACATTTATGTCCTTGCCCTCTTTGACCTGGCAATATAGTGTTGTATAATGTAAATTTCTCCAAATCAAGAGTGATTTTTTAAAAAATTTTTTATCTTTATATGGTTTCACAAGTATGAACCAACTTTCTTTTTATTATTGTGAGAAAAATTTTGTTTTATAACATAGTTGTTGTTGACTCTGTTAATATGGACATGCTAAGGATTTGGGTCACTTTCAAGAAGTCAGGGTATTGTGCATAATAGAAAGTGTTGGACTGAGATAACTTGGTTACCATGGAGGCCAATGCTTTTTCCATCTTATTAAATGTGACGTGACTTTTTTCTTTGTACAGAAGAGTACTGTATTTTTGAATAGCCTACCCAAGTAAGAACAAATCTGTATGATAACTTTTTTTTCTCTGAACATAAGACATTATAACAGTAACATGATGTACATTTACAAGCGGCCTTATGTACATTTCCCAACAATCTTTTTAAGGCAAAATTGTGACCATATGTGTATAATTAAAATCGTTTTTAATCCTTTGCCTATGAAAATATTTTGGAAAAAAAACTTGCTTTGTATATTCAGTTTCTGAAAGATAAAGAAAGTGCTTTGTATTTTGTTGAAGTCAGTATTTTGTATAAACATTTATGTTGATCCACTTATGTTTAGTGATGAAAACTAACATGAACATGCTGTCAGTTGACCATGGAAGGGATTTTTTTTACTAGAGAAGAAAAGCAGTCTTCTGAGCACAATATTGACTATAAAGGTTTTATCACTAAGCTGTTCATATCATGAACCTTAATGGCATAAATTTTGGGGTGCCAGGAATACTTTCCATGTTGGATACTGAGTTACAGTGTTTTCTAACCCAGCATTCCTTGGTCAGGCCATTAAGTCCATCTCCTTGTCGCTGTTCCTTCTCAGTCACTGGCTCTTCAGCATGTTTCTGTCACAGTAACAGTACTGCTCCTGCCCCCAGGGAGTTGTCCCCTCCTACTTCGCTTTTCCAGCCTTCAAGTGACTTGGCCCCATGTTGGACTTTCCTTCCCAGGGTCAGCCCCACATCTCCTGTATTGATATGGTTGTTCCTAGTTGGCCTTTGTCCTTCCTTCTGTTCACACAGACAGTCACTGCTGCGGCTTTAGAACACGATATGCCCTAGAGAATGTTATGTTGGGAAACAACCCCCTCCAAGGATCCCAAGGTTCCCACATAACCCCATTGCTGACAACCCCAGAGTTCTCAGTACTTTAGGCATATTCTAGAAATATATCCCTTTTCTTGTAGAAATTTTAAGATCTGCCATTTTTGGTGCCCACACCACAGTTCCATCTTTTAGTATGTCAGCATGGAATTCTAGTAAAATCTGACCTTTAAGAATAAAGAAATTTAATTGGACAGAACACTTGGGCTTGACTCTTAAGTGTCTCCTTTTGATAAGGAATGTTTCTGGACCAGTTTGTCCTGGCTCTTATTGGTTCATATGAAATGTTAGCTTCACTTTGTATATTATGTATAAATTAGAAAATGAAAAATGTGTGAATAACATTGTATGAAATAAACCTGGTCTTGTGTTTTCTCTAGATAAAATACCCCTCTGTACCTCAATTATATTTGAGATTGCCAATTCAAGTTTATTCTCACTTAAGGAAAACAAATATTTTGATTCAGTGAATGCCGTTCTAAGACCACAGATCCTTCTGATCATATTAACCATCTTTTGATTATTCAAGATTTGTCTGAAATCACAATCACAGAATTACTTGATTCCTGGGGTAAATAAAGCATATAGCCTGCTTCCTAATCAGTGAGGTGGTAGCATTTTCAAGGGTGTCTTGAAAATTAAGCCACACGCCTTTACACTTGGTGTGTACTTTATTTTCCATGTGAACTGGAGGCAGTGTTGAAAGTGGGTTCGGGCTGGATCTGAAGTTCACTATTCACAAACCTTGTGAATGTGTGTTGACTGGGTCGGTGCCCACATTCATATGCGATAACACCACTTAATTCCTTGGTTTTAAGAACTGATACATAAAGCAGTAACCTGAAACCCAGTGCTCAGTGAATGTATCATTTCCATTTTCCATTCTGTTTTTAAAGGCTAGATTGGTTAGGTTGAATGAAAAATGCAGAATTACATAAAGATGGGGGATTTCATCATACACATTATCAGCAAGTCTAGGTTGAATCTTGGTTTGGGTGTGTGTTGAGCTGTAAAAGCGGCCCTCTGGAATTACTTATCTACCCCTGCTTTGCAGTGAATAAAAGTATTTAAAAGGAAATATACTCTTCCACTTTAGCTTTTCAATCTAAGCACGGCACTTTTCATAATGTGATCTGGGCATTGAACTGTCATTATTTTCTCAGGGAAGCTTTACATTTAAAAGCAGGGCAGAGGAGCAGTGTTCACTGTTAAGTCTACGTCACCTACCCACCAAACTTAAATGGACACGGGCAGTGGGAACAAACCTATGCCACAAGTGCCGCATGGGCTGTTTCTGAAAGCTGAGAAAGGTTCGTCAAGCTCGTGGGGCTCAGTGCAGTAGACACAAGTGAGCTGGGGGGTTAAAGTTGCAGTGCCAAGGGGCCAGTGCTCCCCTGGAGAGGCTGCCCTGCACTGGGAGAGGTCTGGGGCCTGTCCTGTTCCCTGAGCTTGAGTGGAGTAAAAATTGAAAACCTAGCAACTACTAAAGGTCAGGGTTAGGTGCAGTTTTTAGGGCGCTTCTTAAGTTTTTTCTTTTTTTTTTTTTTTTGTACCAGGGATCGAACTCAGGACCTTGTGCTTGCCAGGCAGGCGCTTGTGCTGCTGAGCTATATCCCTGGTCTTTAGGGCGCTTCTTTACCTCCATATTCCCCATTTTTCTCTAGTTGGCTTTACATTCTGGTCATAAACGTGTTTTTAATATTTACGAGGGAGCCCTTCACTGATCGTTTTGTAGGGATCTGGCGGCAAATCAGTGTTGGGCTGAGTGTGAGTGAAGAGCCGCCTCCAGTCTTACACCACCGTGTAACAAGCGAGGAAGGCGTGGCCATCCGTCTGATGGGAGTTTGAGGTTCGACTAAGGAGGCCACAGTAGCACTCCGAAGTGCTTCAACTCACTTGACCTAGGGTTAAGAAAGCACCAAACGGAAGAAATTTTTCCCTCTGGCCCAAACTATTCCACTCTATGTGGACAACAACGGCAGGACTCTTTCCCCAGACAGGTACAGTGCTTGGAACCCAAGCCACCTGGTCAGCCCAGCTCCTCGCAAAGCCGTCTGAAGAGGTGGAACAGTCACGATGTTAGGGTCATGTCAGGCTGTGAGGTCGGTGTGACTGTCAGAGGAGCCCTGGGAGCAGACTTGGTACCCAGAATGGTCAGCAGGACGATCCCCAGCTCAAGACGGTGTCCGCCGCTGTGTACCGAGCACCCAGCTTCTGGCCCGGAGAGCCACCACGGGCTCTCCTTGATTAGGTAAGGCTGTGCCGAACACTTTTAGAGCCCGTTTGGGTCTTGGAAAGATAGTAAACCTGAAACGAGGAAGGGAGTCGCACAAAGGGAGTCTGCTTTAATCTAGGCTGGAATTAAGATTTCAAGAGTAAATTCCAGTGAAGATCGCTGGATGCAGTGTCTTGGGCTAGAAAGATAGGGATGGGATGAACAGACCTAAAGTAGGATGAGAGGTGGGCTTGGGAGGCTAAGCAAGGCAGGAGCGGGGGCCCGCGTATTTTCGGTCATACGGGCGGATTTACTGCGCTCTTCTAGGACGCCTTTTATGTTTGGTGCTGGGATACAGCACGCATCCCGGTAGGGATGAAAAGGAGGCTCCGGGAGCCACAGAAAGTCGTCCTAGATCAGTGGTGGCGAGCCTGTGGCAAGCCCGCTGCAGCGGACAAATGAGTCAAGTTGCCCCAGCCAAAGTTTGACATTATCAGCGCGGGGAGCAGCAGAGTTCTCATTAACTGCAAAAGCACTCCAAATGCACCTTTCAGTAAAAACCTGTTTGTGTCATTGAAAGCTCTGTTATTGTATTTTTCCCAAGAGGGCGAGGACCAGAGAAGGGTCCTGGAGACCGCACTGTAGTCGATCAGCCTACAGGGGACCCAAAACCCGCAGTTGTCTGATCCGACCCTGATCCCGCAGTGCTGTCAAAGGCTGCGGGAGCCGTGGCAGGAGGAAAGGGCGCCCCCTCCCGGCGCGGGGGTGCGAGTCCCGCCACAGGAGTGGCTGCAGCTCCTCCCGCGTCTCCTTCCATTCGTCAGAAAGGCGCTCTCCGCCTTGAACAGGGATGGACCCTACCACCACCCTGAGGCTTAATTAAGCCTGTAACAATATCATGTTTCAATCAAACCTTGGCCAAGCCCCAACATCAGCCTTAGGACCCAAATCCTGAAAAGCTGCAGCCCGACCCATCATGCCTTCATGTCCTCTCCCTTTCCTGAACTAATTAACCCTAAAGCCATAGGTGGGGCTACTAACTTTTTAGTATCGGTACATCCCAAATATTGCACCGGATCTAGTAACAGTTAAAAGATCTCTGGAATTTTAATTTAACTGGGCATCCTGTCATTTTATGTGGAACCGGCCCTGAAACTGGTGTTTTCTTAGGCAGGTGCAGGGGCTGACTCCAGCAGGTGTGCCTTTGGATGACCTTGGATGCATGTCACCCTCAATATCTACCTGATGTTACAGGTTCCTAAAACGCTCTGGAACAAAAGCCAGTGTTAAGCACCCGTGGTCGAACTAGTCAGAAGGTGTCAGGCAAAAATGCTGTTGGGATTTGTCAGCTGCTGTGCCCACGACCGTACTGCCAGGTCCTCTGAGCTTCTCTCAAAAACCTCTGCTGGTGGGTGGAGATGTAGCTCAGTGGTATAGCACTCGCCTCACACACGGGAGGCGCTAGCTTCCATTCCCAGCACTGCAAGAAAAAAAGAACAACAAAAAAAAGGAGAAACAGTAGACTTGAATAAATTCTAGTGGTTAAAATCCAATCAAAAGCATACAAAGAAAAAAAAAACCAAAAAGACCCCCTTCTGCCTCCACCCTTTCATACCACCGCTCCTTCAAGACTGAATCCCTGCTGACAGCTAGGTATGTAACTTCCAGATCTTTCTCTGTGTATTTACAAGGCCGTAATGAAAAGCCTAATAAATTCCACAAAGCTGAAATCATACAGGACACATTCACTAAGCAGAATGAGAAAGGGAGACCAAAAACGTCTGACAAACTGAACTATGCCTATAAAGCCTATAGTTGAGAGAAAGAAACATGTATATTACTAGAAGTATAGATTAGAAAAATTTTAAGTGCTATTCTTAATAAGTCCTAAATTAAAGAAGTAATGTAATCTGAGGTAAACTATTGTGGACTAATTTCAAAATTAGTAACAGAGTCTTATGTATCAAAATCTGGGAGATTCAGACCAAAAGTTATTCACAGAAAAATTTTTAGCCAGGAATATCTGAAGATAAATGAGCCCATAAGATAAGAGAACAACAGCAAAAAAAATTACTAATAAAATACTAAGCTAATAACATTCCCACCAAAAAAAAAAATCAGTTCAGCAGAGATAGTAAATTGGATGTACTTTTAACAAATCTGAATTTTAGAACAAAGGAGACGACACAAACACTAGTAAGGAGATGTAAAATTGTGGTGTTTTTAAAAAATGTAAAGAAATATTTTGTTTTGTTTTCCTAAAGTTGGGCTACAAATTCAGTTCAAGGCCAGCCTTAACTGCATATAGTGAGATTCTGTCTCAAAAGGACAAAAAAGAATTTTTTTCTGTATAGAAATTAAATGAAAAAATTAGGGAAATTATAGTTTCAGATTGACACAAGAAGAATTAATTTCTTGGCTAGACCAATAGCCATAAAAGAACTGGAGATATAGTGCAGTGGCACAGCATCTGCCTAGCAAGCACAAGGTCCTGAGTTCAGTTCCTAGTACAAAAAGGATGTGCTGTAGAATAGTCATAAAAGAAATTAAGAAGTAGTCAAAAGAACAAAGGTAAAGGTATCATTCCTGATTTCAAAAATCTATCACAAAGTTACAGTAATGAAAACAGTGTGGTTATAGCATAAAATAATATCGGCCAATAAAAAGAGAGTTTTGAGCCCAGAAATACACCGTTGCATATTTGGTCAAATAATCTTCAAGAGAATGATAAGACAATTCATTGATGACAAGGACAGTCTTCCTTAATGGTGTGAGAAAATGAATATCCATGTGCAAAAACTGAACCCTTACCAAATTAAAATTTAACTCAAAATAGATTACAGATCTAAATGTGAGACCTAACACAAACTTGAGGAAAACCTAGGAGGAAAGCTTCCTAGGATTACTTTTAACAATGATTCTCAGCCATGACACAAAGAATGTATTCAACCAATGCCAGAATAGACACACAAATGTGATGGTTAATTTGTATGCATGTGTGTACACATGTGCGTATATATGTGTTGCTGGTGATTGAACCCAGGGCCTTGTACATGCTAGGGAAGTACTCTACCACTAAATTCTGTTCCTAGGGTGATAGTTAATCAAGTTGTCAGCTTGACTGTCTTGGCAGGATGGCTAGAAGATGAATGAGCACACTTTTTGGGTATGTTTGGGTAGATCATACGGGCATAACCTTTAGAACTATATCTGATCCTGCACCCCTTTTTCTCTGACTCTGTCTCTGCTTTGCGGCTGCCATGAGGTGAGCACCTTTCCTCCACCATGCCCCTCAGCCATGCTGTTTCTGCCTTGGAGCCAATCAACCATGGACTGAAGCCTCTGAAACTGGGGTGGTGGTGAGGGGAGAAATTGGAGCCCTTCTGCACTATTAACGGGATATAGCCAAGGTAGCCCCTGTGGAAAAAATATAGTGGTTCCTCAAAAAAGTCAGAATTCTGAGATACGATTCAGTTATCACACTTTTGGAAATACATCCAAAAGAACTGAAAGCAAGCTCTCAAGGAGGTACTCACCTCCCCATACTCATGGCAGTGGTGTTCACAATGGCCAAGAGTTGGAAGCAACCCAGCTGCCCACTGACAGCTAAATACATAAGCAAAATGCAGTTCCTCTGCAATGAAATACCACTAAGATGAAAAATACTAAAAAGAAGGAAACTTTGACATGCTACAACATGGATGAAGCTTGAGAATATTACTCTAAGGGAAATAATCCAGTCACAAAAAGACAAATACTGTGTCACTCCACTCTTGAGGTAGCTAAAACAGTCAAATTCATAGAAACAGAAGTAAAATAGTGATTGTGGGGGACTGGGGAAGAAAGCGGGGAGCTGTTGCTCCATTAGTAAAGTTCCTGCTTTACAAGATGAAAAAGTTCTGGAGATCCATTGCGCAACTTGATACCCTTAAAATAACCAAGCTCTAAGGGAAAGGAGGGAGAGGCAGAGGGGAAGTGGAAGTGCCGTGGCAGGCTGTCTGCTGTCACTGAAACTCCAAAAGGTTCACTGTCACTGCTCTAGGGCAGGCTTTACTCCAAATCTTTAAGGAACATGCAATTCCCAGTCTATATAAAATTTTAAAGAGTGATGAAAACTTCCATTTGACTCTACACAACTATCATGCCCTTGAAGGCAAAGACTGACACATAAACAGTGGCCATGAGGTACACTAATATGCACACAGATAGAAAACTCCTAAAGGGTAGTAGACCTCAAGACCAAGAGAGTAATAACCCATTACCAAGTGGAATTCATTCCAGGAGTTCAGAGTGGTACAGGAATGCAGAATGGTTCAGCATTAAAATTTTTATTAATGTGAATTAGTGCATTAACAGATTGAACAAAAAACTATATCAAATAGTGAGAAAGCAACTGATAATTTTCAATACCTATCTCCGATTTAAAAAATCATAGTAAGCCAATAATGTTGAGAAATGTTCTGTTCCTAAAATATATAGTTATCAAAAATTCCCCTGAGTGCGATGGGACACACCTGTAATCCCAGCACCTGAGAGGCTAAGGCAGGAGGAGTTGGAGGCCAGCCTGGGCAATTTAGAGACTTAGTGAGACCTTGTCTCAAAAAAAGAGGTGGAAAGGTGAGGAGGCTCGGGTTATCTCAGTGTCAGGATCCCGGATTTACCCAAGGTTCCCCCTTCACCACGAAGAGCAAAAAGGAGGAGGAGGAGGAAAAGGAGTGGGGTGGGGAAAGGAAAGAGAAGGGGAAAGAAAGAAACACAGAGAGAGAGAGAAACGTGACTGAAGCAAGTAGCAAGTACAACATTGACACATTGGGAGCTGTTCCGCTAAGGGCAGAAGCAGAAGGTTGTGTGGTCCCCAGCATCCTCCGTTATTCACTATCCCACAGGAGACAGAAGAGGGCTTTTCTAACAAAGGCAGCGGAGGCATGCCAGGCAGGAAGGGGCGAAGGAGTAGCTTAGGTATATCCAGGAGAATCGACTGGAAACTTGTAGAACTACTAATAGTTCAGAAACTGGGGGGAGGGGGAGGTTGAGACAGGATCTGTCTCTTTATGTAGTTGTCCTGGTTACTTTTTTCTCGTTGCTGAGACAAAATACCCAATGCCCAAAATGAAGGAAGGAAAGGTTTATTTAGCTTACAGTTTGCGGAGGTTTCAGTCCATACTTGGCTGGTTCTGAGGTAAAGTGGCACATGGCAGAGGGCAAATGTTCATGGCAGCAAAGCACAGCAAAAACAACCAGAGTAAAAGGGAGGAATGGATGCAAGCAGCCTCTTTCTCTCTCTTACATTTCAAAAATTGCCTACCCCCACCCAGCGGGCGTGTAGCACTCACAGAATCTCCATGCCCTCCTCTTCCACAGGTTCAGGATGAATACAAATAAGCACCCTGGCTTCCTGCTGAATCACATAGTTAACCTTTTAAACTTCCCAAATTAACACAATAAACAACATCCCAGAAGGGTAAGAGCATATCCTTTGTACCCCAAGATTTACAACTGCTGAGTTACTTAGCCAAACCTCTAGACTCCCCAAGTTGACACAATGTATCAACCGTAACAGTAGTATAGGATGGCCTTGAGCTCATTAGGTAACCCAGGCTAACCTTGAACTTCCTGCACTACTGCCTCAGCCTCCTGAATGCTGGGATTACACTTGTGTACCATCATACCTGGCCCAAATTTTTTAAAATTGGTGAACACAACAACTCTAGAAAAGACATGAAAATAAGCAAACAAGAAATATGAAATGTGAAGAAACACTTTTACCGAAGAGTGGTGAAGAAAACTTAATTAAATAATGACAACATATTCATGGATAGAAGGATTTGATACTGCTCGAGAACATAGTGTTAGGTGGGAGGAGGGGACACACAATCCTAGGTATTGCATGGTTTCTTTTACGTGAGACACTATATTTTGTACACAATAGAGAGCAGAATGGAAGAGGCATGAATAGAGGTAGGGAGAAGTTTGAATACTTCCCCGAATCACATATTCTGTTGTTTTAAAAAATATTGAGTATATATGCTAGTTTATTTCATTTATTCTAATAAATCTTAGTTTACCTTAGTTCACTGAAAAGACAGTTTGTGTTATTATCTGTTTGTTTCTTTTTCTGTAAGAATCTTTTTGCGTTATGTCTTGTATGAAGTAACTACTTTGAAGATAGCAATATACATGTAGTAACTATTGTTGTTCTCTTATTATTTGGTTTTGTAGATTTATTTTTCATAAAATAAAAAAGGACTCAATAATATAAATTGGTATTTCTCTCTAAATTAATACACAAATTCAACTTACCCAAAGTGTTCAGACAGTGGCCTTTAGGTACCATTTCTCACTGACTAATTCTGGGCTCAGGATAGAAAACATCCACCACAGGCACAGAGCCCTTTGTCACACTATAATGTAATTTACTTTCCTGTTGCTGTGAAATAAGCCATGCCAAAAATTAAAACAACAGCAACCTGTTTTTGTGACTTGCAGATTAACAGCACGGGAAGGCTTGCGCAGCCTGTCTGCTCCCCTCTATTATCAGCTGGAGCAGTTTGAAGGCTGGGGCTGGAATCGTCTGACAGCTTGTGTGTCTAGTATTTGAAGCTGTCCACCAGCAAGACTTCCATTGGTGCTGGCAGCTGAAGCACGCAGTCTTTCCCAGCAGGCTGGGTTTTCTCAAGTCAGAGCTGAGGCCTGGGCTCTAAACGAAGAGAGAAGGAGAAGGGTGGGGAGGGAAGAGGAGGAGGAGGGAAAGGGAAACCCCAAGTAGAAACTAAACTGCCTTTTATGCCTTTGTTTCCATAGTCCCATAGCCTCAGCTAAGATAGTCAATAAAGTCCACCAAGATGGAAGGAGCATAAACTCCACCTCTGAATTGAAAGTCATTAACTCCCAGTGGAATGGGATATGTTAGCACAATCATCTTTGGAAAATGTAATCTGCCACAGAATATAAACTATTGGGAAAAAAACACCCCAAAATAAATAAATAAAAGCTGTTGGAGTCGTGTTGAAAGGACTAAGAAGATAACCTGAAGGACTCCAAAGATAGGACAGTTGGTCACCAATAAAGATAATAATCACTGCAAATGGGTTGAAATACATCAAATATTTAAATCTATGAGTTCATAAAGACATGCTGGGGAATTAATCAATTATTTAAAAACTAGTAAATAAGAAAAAACCAAAACATTTGGCCCAGCCTCACTTGTCTCTCAAGGTAACAAAATAGTTGATGAGTTTCTCTTTGTAGAAGTAATCCAGCTAATACATTGAAGACCAGAAACTAATATAAGTAGCTGCCAACATCACAGAAAGAGAAAGGCAGGCTCCGTGCTCCTCCTGGAGTAGGGCATATCACCTCCCCAACCAAAGCCTCACTGTGTAGTTCAGGCTGACCTCCAACTCCCTAGGCTGGCCTTGAACTTGCAGTGATCCCCCTGCCCCAGCCTCCTGAGTGAGTGCTGCGTTCACAGTGCCAGCCACCTCACCTTTTAAAACATTTTTGTAAAAAAAAAAAAAAATCCAGTTGAAATGGATGAAGCAGTAGCTGGCCTCGAAATTACAGGAAATGCAGGGGACTGAAGAGCAAGTTAAGAACCACTATAGGGCTGCAATCAGCAGCATCTGGGCTGGGGATGCTCCAGTTTCTGCTGTAAATAAGTATCTTGAAAGGAGAAAAAGCACTTCTTTCCCCAACCTTCCACCGTCCCCCATTACCCAGAGCACAAGCCCCTACAGAATGTGCCCTCCCATGTGCTGTCCTTTGCACCCTTGGCCACAACCTGGCTGCCTGTGCTGCCTTCTGTGCTCCTGTCTGCTGGTCCACAGGCAGCTTCTGGCTCCCTTACCTCACTTCTTCATCTGCCGAAATGTCACCTTCTGCCTCCACCGCACCATTCTGTCATATTTCCTTTCCTTCTTCCCTCCCTCCCTCTTTTCCTTCCCTTTTCTTTTCTTCCCAGGGCTGAAGATGGGAGCTAGGGCCTCACACACTCTAGGCCAGTGCTGTATCACTAAGCACACCCACTTCCCTGCCCTTTTCTAAAGTGCGTTTCACATTCTGACCAATTGTGAAATTTTTTTTTTTTGCTTTTTTTGAGACAAGGTCTCACTATAAAGTTCAGGCTGGCCTTGAACTCACTTTGTAGCCCGGGCTGGCCTCAAAGTCACAACAGTCCTCCTGCCTCAGCCTCCTGAGGGCTAGGATTACAGGTGTGTGACACCACGCCCAGCTATATGAACAACTGTGGATTGAACTTATTTGTGTAGTTACTGTTTGTCTCAGTCACAATGTAAATCCCACAAAGGTAACAAGAGTGTTTTGCTCATGGTATCTGGCATATTGTAGGCATTCAATTTAAAACAAAAAAATTTTTTTTTGCATTGCTAGGAATCAAACCCAGGGCTTCATGTATGCTAGGCAAGTCCTCCACCACTGAGCTGTATTCCCAGCACAATATTTGTGGGGTTTTTTTCCGTTTTTTGTTTAGTTTTTTTTTTCAATTTTATTTTAAAGACAAAAGAATGGAGACATATGAACCAGAATAAGCCATAAACAATACTAAAAATACAAAATTATACAGAATATAGTAGGGAATTAGAACTGGATGTTGTATTACATAATGTTATCTTCACATTAGTTAACACAAAAACATGAAAGGAAATACCAAATTATAGAGAAGATAGTAGGGAATTTGCACTGGATGCTGTATAATATAAAGTTATCTTCACTTCTGTTAATACAAAAACGATTAAGGAAATACAGAATTATGGAGAACACAGAAGGGAATTAGCCCTGGATGCTGTCCTACATAATGTTACCTTCACCTTTGTTACTCAGTTACACAGATGATGGCCCATTTGATCATTCAGTTTTTCTCCTCCCTCATCTCCGTTGCCCTACCACTCAGTCAGTCCTCTTCCCTGTGATGATAACTGTACTCCTGGGTTTATCTATATCCTTGCACTCTTGCCTTGGGAAGAGATATAGCTGCCTCAGCCTATACTATAACATACATGGGTGTATACAAACTGCCATGGTCGGAGGTGGAAAAGCACCTATGCTCACAGCGGACCGCCCGGCTCCACCCCGTCACCATGCTATGGGTGGGGGCGGGCAGTCCGTGAGGTTCCCTCAGCGGGGCCCTCAGCGGAGCAGTCACGGGGCCCACTGTGGAGCAGCTGCGAATAAGTATTTGTTAAGTGAGTGAATAATGAGTAAATGGTAAATACTGATTTTTTAAAAAGTGGTCTTTATTATTGGTCAAGTGACAAATCAAAGCGTCTGCCTAGTGGATGACTGGCTCTTTTCTCGTCTATTGCTGCAGCGTCTGGTTCATCTCTTTGCCCGCGTCCACTAGTACACTACACAGTAAGGGGTGGCGGTCCAGAGCTTTGGCTGAGTGACTCAGCGGGAAGCCAGGTGCTTACTTTGTACACATCCTGAGCCTGTGGAAGAGGAGGGCCTGGAGACTGGGTGAGAGCTACACGGCCCCTGGGTGGGGGTAGCCTGTTTACAATGTGAGGGAAGGAAAGAGGCTGCTTGCCGCCATTCCTCCCTTTTGCTGGTTGTTTTGCTGTGCTCTGCTGCACACGGCCCTCTGCCATGTGCGGCTCTGCCTCTGAATCAGCCAAGTATGGACTGAGACCTCCATGAAATGTAAGCTAAATAAACCTTTCCTTCCTTCATTTTGGGCGCTGGGTAATAAAGACAACAGGGTCTATTTTATTTTATCTATTTTATAAAATTATTTATTACTAATATCATTTATTATTTAATCTATTTTATGAGATTATTTTATAATAGTCACCAAATAATCATATACAAAGAGAGTGCATGAAATCTGTCCACACACTAAAGACCAAGGAATCCAGCTGAGGGCCTGGATCCCACAGTAAAGTCCCACATGAGTCCAGCTGAAGACCTAGAGCCCATAACAATGCCCCTCACAAGTCCTGCTGGAGGCCCAGAGCCCACGACAATGTCTCATGCACTCCCCGAAATCTGTCTACACACTACAGCCATCATCAGCAATAGTGTGGCCCTGAGCTCCACAAGTTCTCAGTCCACCACAATTTCCCCAGTCAACTTGATAATCATATACATTTCCTTAAATTATAATCTCTAGTGGCAGATTTATGAAAAGTTAACATGTCTTGGTCTATTCAGATTCACATTAATATAACAATCATATATATATACAATTTTTGGCACTCATTCCCGCACAGAAAGCACTGGGGGGCTGGGGGTATAGCTCAGTGGAATAAGCGCTTGCCTAGCAAGCACAGGGTCCTGAGTTCGATCCCCAGTACCGCAAAAAAATAAAAATAAAAATAAAGAAAGCACTGGGAAGGACCAAGGATCAGTGGTGGGAACTAGAAAGCCTATGCCAGTGGGATGAAAGATCTGTGGCAGCAGGCCGAGGGATCTGCACTGGAGCCAGGAAGCAACCCTCAAAGTAAAGACCAGTGCTTCCCCGAAAAGCTCTACAGCCATTATCAGCAATAGTGAGGCCCCAAGCTCCTCTCATGGTGAGAACAGCCAAGTCTATATCAGGAACGCCAGGGTAAGAAACTTCTCTAGGACACTGAACAGTGCACCATCTTCCCCTCTAGAGCTAGGAAGGACCTAGCTCCCCTAAAGTGAACTGTAGCCATTCTCAGCAACAACAAGGTTCTGAGCTCCCCCTCAGATGAGAACACCCGAGTTCGTCAGGCAAGCCAGCAAGACAAACTCCTTCAGGAGAACTAACAGCTCCCTAAGAGCTTCCAATAGCTTCTAAACTTCTTCCTCTCCAGTTCTGCCTCTTATGCTGCCAGCAGCAATCTTCAGGTGGGCCTCCCACACCCAGCACCACGCTGGTTCAGTTCAGCTGCGTGTTACAAGTTCACCACAAGTTCTCAGTCCACCACAATTTCCCCGGTCAACTTGATAACCATATGCATCTCCTTAAACTATAATCTCTAGTGGCAGATTTATGAAAAAGTAACCTGTCTTGATCTATTCAGATTCACATTAATATAACAATCATATATATACAATTTTTTGGCACTCTTTCCCGCACAAAAAGCAAAATATTCAAAAGGTGACATAAATTCAAGGTTAAAACACAATACTTTGGCTAATTAACCTGATTATAAACATATATCTAAAAATGGGCTGCTGGGGATATAACTTAGTGGCACAAGCACCTGCCTGGCAAGCACAGGGTCCTGAGTTTGCTTCCTGATACCAAAAAAACAAAAAAAGCATTAAAAACATATTAAAAGAACTGTTAAAATCACAGTTCTTGCTTCCCATTAACTTTTAACTTCTGATTTTTTTTTTTTTTTTTTTTTTGCGGTACTGGGGATCGAACTCAGGACCCTGTGCTTGCGAGGCAAGCGCTTATTCCACTGAGCTATATCCCCAGCCTCCCATTAACTTTTAATAAGGCCTTGCAGGACTAAAACACAGGAATCTCCTGCAGTTCAAATATACTCATCTTCAGGTGAAAGGCTTCAGTTCATTTTTTCATTGTCCTGTTCTTAGCAACATTCTCCTCTTCTTGATCCTTGTAACCTAAACCTCCATTAGAGCCTCCCCTCTGGCCAAATGCTTAAAACCACTTTGCTAGCTCCTCACTCTTAATTTTAAACATAGATCTGCCCAAAAGCTCTCAACAGTAACCATGCCACCATCCCAACAGTAGACTGCTTTGAAATTTTTCTTTTTCCACCCAGGCAATATTTCTAAACACAAGCAAAATGAGAGCCAACTGTCTGCTGAAGCACAATATACTATCTGGGATCCAGCAGCCAATGCAGTTCTCAACTGAAGCCTTCTGAGCTTCACCTTCACCAGCAGCATTTTCATTAGTACTCTGATTTTCCAGGCTCTGACCAGAGTCTCCAGTATAGTACAGCATACAGAGGCTACCTCTTTGGCCAGTCTCTCAAAACTTTTACAAATTAATTCCATAGGCTCTTCAATCACTTAGCCAGGCAGTATCACAACAATGACCCCATTCTCCTGGTACCAATGTTGTTGTAGTTTGGGACTTGCAAGGGGAAACAATACAGGACGCATAATTTATAGAATTATTTCATAATAGTCACTCAAAGAGTCATACAAATAGGGTACAAGAAATCTGTCTACACACTAAAGACCAAAAAATCCAGCTGAGGACTTGGATCCCACGGTGATGTCCTGCATGAGTCCAGATGAAGACCTAGAGCCCCTAACAGTGCCTCCCACAAGTCCAACCAGAGGTCAAGAGCCCAGCAGGATGATTTAAAACATTGTGAGTTTGGCCAGAACGGAAGCTTCAATAAAGCTGTGGCCTTCAAAGATAGAGCAGAGAAGATCTGGATTGTTGAGAAGGAACAAGAGAATAGAAAAGATGACCTGAAGGCATCACAAGCTGCAAGTCTCCACCTTTTGCAGCCTCAAAACTGCAAAACTGAAAGACTTTGCTTTGAGGAGAAAGCCACAGAGCGCCATGTTCCAGAATGGCAGCAGCCACATTATGTTCCAGAATGGCGGCAACGGCTGCACCAGGTTCCAAAATGGCAGCGGCATAGAGAATTTGTTCCTCAAAATTAGGTTCAGAGTGCTCAGCCATCTGGGCACTCAACCCCTACAGCCAAGAGAGAAGAAAGCCTGGCTACTGCTCCAGCTGGCAGCGGACTTTGGCATTATCCATGCGGCACTGATTTTAGGTGCATATGGGATGCCAGAGTTCTGAGGTTAAGAAGCCTTCCACTTCAATCTCAGAAGGCCTGGGAGGCCAGGCAGTGTGCGCCTGAGAGGGCAGTGTGTGAAGCTGTGAAGGAGAAGCCAAAGGTACAGTGGAGAGAGCCAGGCATGGTGGTGCCTACCTATAGTCCCAGCACTCGGAAGGCTGAGGCAAGAGGATCACCATGAGTTCAAGGCCAGCCTTGGCTATGTAGCGAAATCTTGTCTCAAAAAAACAACCAATAATTAATCAATAGAAAGGAGGGAAGAGGAAAAGGAAGGACCTAGGGAGGGAGGGAGTGAAGAAAGGGCCACCTCTCCTCGTAAGAGGCCTCCTTCTGCTGGCTTTGCAGAGGTACATTCCTGACTTACCCAGGGCCCCTGTCCACTACCCTGGACTCCTGGCTTAGCTGTCTTGGGGTTATATTCTGACTCCTCAGCTTGGCACAGACAGTCTCTCCTGCCATGCCCTCCAGCAGCTCCCCACTGCCCATCCCTCTCACTACGACCGGGTGGCACACAGCCTGCCTCAGCCTCCTTCAGCTCCTCTGCCCTGGAGACGACTCCTAAGAAGCCCCCAGATCCTGCTCCAGTGCCCACCACCAGATTCAACGCATATTATCCAGTGCCCCCTGTCAGCCCAGCACTGCTCCTGGCTGGGTGCTGGCACCAGATCTGGCTTAAGTCAAGGGTGGAATGGTCAGAGCGTCTGCCCATCGGAGCCTGAGTTTGTGACAGCAGTGTGCTTAAATATGACCCCTATCCGAAGGTGACTGAGTAACTTCCCAACCTAGGGCTCAACTTGGAGTCCCAAGCAGCCCACACAAGACTGAGGGTAGCCTGCAAAGAGGAATGTTTCTCAACAATGCTAAAGCAAAAATGTATGTTGTGGATGTTAGCAGTTTTGTTTGTGTTTTTGTTTGTTTGTTTGATTTTGGTGCAGACTCTTGCCATGTAAAGGATGCATCAAGAAGTGCCTGACCAGAAGCTGGCCCTTTGATCTTGAACTTCCTAGCCTGCCCAGCTGTGAGCCAGATAAATGTATATTCATTCTAAATTGCCTCATCTGTGATACTCTCTTACAGTGCTACAAAATGGACTCAGCTGCCCTCATTACCACTCTGTGAAGAACATACTATTGCTGTACCCATTTTACAGAAGAGGAGACTGAGGCTTGATCAGATTGCATGAGTTGTCCAGGGTGGCAGGGTCAGAATTCAAAGCCAGATAGTCTGTTGGAGAGTCAACACTTGTAGCCATCATGCCAGGGCTCACAACTGACACTGACTCAGATTCCTGAGGGCCCAGGAGGTGGTGATGGGACAGGAATGAGTCCTCTGTGACTTCCATTTACCCTTCAATGCCAGGATGTGGTCTGGCATACTTGCTTTTTTGAACCTGCTAGAAAACTCGGAGGTCTGAAATCTTAGATGCAATTCTCGTGTAGAAGTGGAAGCCTCTCCATCTCTGTCTCTGTCTCTCTCTCTGGCCAGCAGATGTGGCCTTGAAGGCTGTCACTTCGCAGCTTCAGCCCCATACTGTCTCCTTCAAGGAGGCACAGCCACCCGAGGCTGAGTCTGCTCATTAGCCTTGCACTGGCGGAGAGTCACACCTGTGCGTGGGTGAGGGCGTGTGCACCCACAGGCACTGGGACTTACGCTGCCTGGCTGGCAAGCCTTGAGTCCTGTGAGAGCCCCCAGACTGCCTTTCTGTGTTCTGGGGTCCTGCACTGTGCTGGGGAGAATGCTAAGTGTTTCCTAAGCCTTACGTCACATCACCTTTTACAGCTTCTGGTTGTGCCCAAGGTCATGGACTGGGCAGCAAGCCGAAGTGCTCACTGCTGTGCTCCTGCGATCGCCACTAGCAGTGTGCCCGTGAGTGCACCAGGCCTGTGTTCTTCGGGACCCCTGACACCCTCACACCTGTCTGGTGTAGGCACCTTGCACTTTCCAATTCCGAGGGGCCAACGCGAACACAGAAGTTGCAGTGCTTGCCCAAAGTCACCCAGCCGGAAGTGACACTAAGAACAGGTGAACGGAAATTACACACTGCAGGGTTTGGGGAAGGGGCTGAGACTGAGGCTGAGCCAGACGGACCCGGACAGCTCAGCCAGTGGGTCACTGATGACGCCACGTGGAGTGGCTGGTGGGTGCAGGGTATAGGTGTAGCACCCCACCCCAGGATGTGGCTTGGCCGCACCTGGGAAAAAGCAGCCGGTGCTGGCACGCCTGCCTTTGAGATAGCTTCCTGTTAGAGCCTATGACAGCCACCCTTCCTTGGGACAGCCTGGCTGAGTCACCCCTGGGGCGGGTCCATGCCTGACTACAGGGCCGAGCACCGCCCAGCCCAGGTGCTAGCTGTCTATGCAGATACCTGGAAATACCCTCACTCAGGGCATGCTGACTGAGCCCCATCCACCTCCGAGCCAGAGCGCCTACCACCCCTTTATTGTCTTCTGCCCCGGCCCCACTCACACTGCCACGCCTGGGGATGCTGGTCTCTGTCTCCCTGGGTTCTCTGTGTCTCCTCTCCCCACATAGTGCCCACCCAGAGGTCCTGGTTCTGTGTCTCTCCATCACTCTGAAAGGTCCTCCTTCTGGCCAGCCCTGTTAGTAGCACTCGAGACCACACAGGCTCTCCTCCTCTGCCCTGGCTCCCAATGGAGCTCTGTGACCTGGCCGCCTCAGGCCATCGCAGGCTCCCCCAGGTCCTGGGCACCTTGAAGACTTTCCTTGCTTCCCTGCCTGCTCTTTTCTGGGTTCCCTGAAGGAATGGCCTGTCCCTGCTCCCTGCCTGCAGTAGGGATCACGGTGGTCCCTAAAGACAGCATGTGAATTTGTGGAAATAATGTGTTACTTTGTAGGACAAAAAGGGGGGGTTGCAGATTGTAGGGCGGACCCTTCGTGCATTCGGGTGGCATCTCCTTCCTCCTCCTTTTCATTTTCCTCCTCCTCCTCCTCCTTCCTTCTCTTTCTTCCCCTTCCTCCCCCTCTTCTTCTTCCTCTTTTCTCTGCAGTATTTTGAGATAGATCTCTCTACATCACTAAGTTGCCCAGGCTAGGTTCAAAATTTTGATCTTCCTGCTTCAGCCTCCTGAGTACTGGGGTTATGGACATGTGCCACCACACCTGGCCTAGCTGCTGTCTGATTGGAGGGAAGCAGAAGGTGCTGTGCAGCACACAGAAGAGAAAGCAGTGTGAAGCGGGCTGGGAGGGAACAAATATGCTGGCTGTGATACGGACACACTGCAAGGAGGCTGGTAGCCGCCTGCAGCTGGACACAGGGCAAAGCAGATTATCTGGGTAGCCCGGGAGGAAGCACAGGCCTGTGAGAACCAAATGATATCCTGACTGCAGCCCAGGGAAACCGATTGTGGACTTCTGGCTTCCAAAACCATAAGAGAATAAATGCATGTTGTTTGAAGCCCTCAGAGTGGTGGTAATTTGTCACAGCACCAGCAGCACAGGAAGCTAAGAGTGCTGCCCACACCTCTTTCCCATGCAAGGTCAGGTTCTGCCGGTCCTGTCCCCAGCCCTGCCTTCACCACAGGCTCTCTGGAGCCTTGTCCTGTGCATGCAGCCCATGGTTCTCCGCAGCTGCTGATAAACGGGCTAGGGGAACGCACATTTCTTTGTTTCAGAATGATTGTTTATAGCTGTTTCTCCCCGAAGACTGAACTAACAAATGAAAACCTTCTGTCTCCACTTCCACATCTCCAGCATCCAGCCTGGGCCTGGCTCTCATAGGTTCTCAGCAGCTGCGGCTCTGCTACCTGGTCTAGTTCTGAAGGCTGTCTCTCCCCGTCTCTCCCTCTTTGACATTCCACCAATCTGACTCTCACTCTGTCATCTGATATTTTAGTAGCAACTAGAAGGTGAGGGGAATTACACCTGACAAATGGTCAGCCAGCCAGCCAGGAGGCCCAGCAGGTGCGAGGACAGGAGCAGAGGAGCAGGACCTAAGCACAGCAGGCTGCACAGCCAACCCCTTGCCACCTCTGAGCCGCCCCAGACAAAGGACAGCAGAGACAGCCACAGTGGGCACCTACGAGAGTGAGCCTGTGAGCTCTGCAGAAGCAGAAGCTTTCCAGTGCCTGTGGGCTGCTGTGTCTCATAGTGGCTGAGGGACAGATGGGGTGGGGTGCAGGCCTGGCCCCACAGCTGGGCCCAAGGGGAATGAGCCCTCGGCTGGAAAGGTGCAGGCCTGTGCAGCTTTCAGACTTTGGCCCGCAATCTTGTCCACCTTGCTTTCGGGAAGAGTTGCTAGGTGACCAGAGTGAATCCAGAGTTAGGCATGTTGTCCAGGCCCAGGAAACCAACTGGGCTTCCTGCAAGGGGTGCTTTCAGCAGCATCCAAAGCTCTTCCTCTCCCCACTGTTCGCAGCATCCTCCACACACTCTTGGGATTACCCACTCAATCACGTGGAAGAGGCTGAATTTACCTGTGGGTTTGGATTAGATTTGCTGGCAAGTGACAGAAAATTCAGAATAAGTGTTTCAAAGAGAAGTATTGCTGGGTGTAGCGGTGCACACCTGTAATCCTAGTACTTTGGGAGGCTGAGGCAGGAAAATTGCAAGTTTGAGACCAGCCTGGACAACTGAACAATTTGTTGAGACCCTGTTTAAAAATAAAAATTAAAAAATAGCTAGATATGTAGCTCAGTGCAAAGGTCCTGAGCTTAATCTCTAGTACAGCAAAAATAAGTAAAATAAAAAGACAGGTATGTTTCCCTGTGATATACACGTCTGAATGTATGGTCCACTTGTTCCTCTGCTATGTATGACTTCTGTTCCCTGGTCCACTTCATGGTTCAGGATGGTTGCTGCAGCTGCAGCCATCTTATCTGCATTCAAGCTAGGAGGAAAGATAACAGGGAAGGAAAGGGCAGGGCTTCTCCTCTTGACACCTCCGTGGATGTGCACATACCACTTGGCAGTACTCTAAGCGGATGGCTAACCCTAGTTGTAAGAGATGCTGGAAAAGGTGGTTTTTACTTTGAACTGGCTATGAGCCTGGCTGACATTTAAGGGATGTCAGAAAGAGAAGAAACATCCTCAGGAAGTGACCAGAAGTGCCTGCCCATTCAGTCAGCAGACAAGGGCTATAGCAGAACTTTTTGAGATCAAATAACAAGGCACTATCTCTTAGATCTGTGTCACACAGGCAAAACAGAAAAGGCCCACCAATACTAAGTTCTAGGGAAGATGTAGAAAAATGACATCTCTTATAACTGCCATGAAGAGTATTTTGCTATAAGCCTTTAGGAGACCAACCTGCTTAGAGAAACTGCTCAAAATAAGTCCCAAGAAATTTGAAGATGTCTATACTAATTTATAATATTTACTAAAATATTTCTAGAGAAAGTCTCACACATGCACAGGAGGAGACAGGTATAAGAACTGACTAGGGCTCCAGGCTAGCAGGCTTGCCTAGCACGTGGGAAACCCCGGAGACTGATCCCCAGCAGCGCACGCACGCGCACACACACACACACACACACACACACACACAAATGAAATAAAATAAAACAAAGAATTGACTGTAGCATTGTGTGTGATATCTTAAAACAGAAACAACAACTGGAAACAACAAAATATCCATGGATAAATTATGGCATTTTCATAATGCAATGAATTGTTGTATAGCAACAAAATAAATGAACAACAGCTACATCAATCTACATCAAAATGTAATGTATGTTGGGGAAACCCTGTTGTATTGTGTTTTGGTCAGTGTAGAGTTTTTGGTTGTATTCTGGGTAATGTAGCACAGGTACAAGTGGTAACCATCCTATTATTCAAGCCATTGGGCATCCAGTTACTAGTTGAGGTTGAAAACATCTGAGTTGCTTTAGCAAATAACTTCTAACTTAAAAAAAAATCTAACAAATAATATGTATTATTTTAAACATGTAAGAACACAGAATAAACAGCAAAGTTCCTATACTGTTCCCATCCCAACTTCCATAGACATTTATTATGCATGTATATATATACCATACATGTTTTAAGACAATTCTAACCATTAATAAATATGCAGGTAGGTTTTGAAAAACTCATGTCAGAACTTAGCATCTTTTATTTTATTAGTTTATTTGGGGATTTTTTGACACAAGGTCTCACTATGCAGTTCAGGCTGTCCTTGAACTTATTATGTCTTTGAACTCACTATGTAGCCCAGTCTGGCCTCGAGCTGGTAGCAATCTTTCTTCCTCAGCTTCCTGAGTGTTGAGATTACAGGCATGTACCATCATGTCTGGCTAGCATCTCGCTTTAACAGGCACTGCCTGATGGGAACCCCAGGGTCACTTCACTTGCCCTTGGTGAGGGGTGTGTTGACATGTCTGTGTGAGGGCAACATGCCTGGAGCAGAGGCCCTGGGGAAGGCACCGGTGCATTGGCAGCTGAAAGATGCCACCCACCTCCTGAGATGCCTCCATGGGGCAGCCTGAAGTTGAGGGCTAGTGTTTTTCCGCTTCCTGCCTGCTCTCCACAGCTCCTGGGCCAGTCAAGAGCGACATTTTTGTGTCCGTGTCCACCGAAAGAGCGGGATTAGGGCAAGAGACTGGTCTGGAGTCCAGAAACTTTCTTTCTCAGTAGGAAAGGAGCATAGCTTGGATTCAGAGGGTGCAGTAAAGATACAGAATAATGCCTGGTAAGGACACAAAACAGAAAGGAGGCTCTGTAAGTGTGCCCGAGGGGGCAGAGAGGGCTCTCCGCTGAGCCCTGCCAACCCCTTCATGCTGGGCCTTGTGAAGGGCGCAGGGCAGCAGGCAGAAGCTGCCAGCACAGACAGGAAGGGCCACAGCGGGGGCCATGGTTTGGAGGCAGTGCAGGGGCTCAGCTCCCAGGTCGCTGGGCCCAGAAGTGCCTGAGGAAGATGCACTCTGGCAGAATGTGGGCAGGGAGCAAAGATGGGCAGCAGTTGAACCCCAGTTCCTTTTCTCAGTGCGGGGGCTCTTTGTGTGGTCCCCCTGTTGGCCCAAAAGCAGACATGCTCCCCTGGGGGCATTTGTTCATTTTGAAAGTAATGTCAAACCCGTGATGTTCAAAATATAAAATACCCCATTAAGTCCGCCATGACCTCACTTCTTTTTATTTTGAGAAGTAGAGAAAGGTGAGACACGGTGACCCATTGTCCCTCCATGCTGGGATGAGAGGACTGAGGAGCTGACTTCAGATCCTTCAGGCAGCTGGGGCCACCCTCTGAGTGACACCCAGGGACTGCTTCTGAAGGGCCTTTTGAGCCCACCTGGACTCTCCCACACCCGTGGAGGCCCTCCCATGCCGATTCATCACCAAAGCTTCCACCGACCCTTGATAGCCCCCAAGAACGGGGAGGAGGATCTCCCACCCCCTGAAATAGAAATGGGAAAACTAAGACCTCAAAGTTTGGAAGCAGGAGCAGAATCAGGGCAGAGCGCTCCAAGGAGGTCCATCAACCCAAATGCTCTGAGGCGTCAGGGCTGAGGTGACCCAGAAGGTTGCCTCTCCAGGAAAGCCTGGCCCGTGAGTGGAGAAGCCCATGTCAGTTTTCTTCCTGCCTGACCCATGACCCAGGAAGGTTTAATTCGTTTAAAGAAAAACGTCGGAGACGTCCCAAGAGGTTAGGGAGACAGGAGACCTCCGTGGTTCTGAGTTTGGCGTCTTTAGTCACCGGGTCTAGGTGCGAAGGTCACTTGGCATGGTCTCCTACCCGCAGTTGTTGCAAGGACTAGCCGGTTCTTCGCCCCTGTTCTCACGGTGTTTGACCCCACACCCGCTGGCCCTCTGCAACCTTCCTGGATGGACTGCAAACCCCGAGGCTCAGGGCCTCGAGCAAGGGGCTCAGGGCTGGACAGAGCTTCCAGATGGGCATGCTGAGGTCACTTGGGAACAAGGCTGGGATTTATGTTTCCTTTTAGCCGGGAATATGAAGAGAGTATTGTCCTTTTTTTCTGAAAACAGCTCTTCCTGAGACCATCTGAGGTTTAGAGCAAGGTCCAGAGGAGCTGGGGGATGTGCGCTGTCGAGCAGAGACAGCGTGTGCGGCTGTCCATGGATTGAAGGCCTGATCCCGGGCTCCCGGGTGACCCCACAGTGTTCCCTCCGAGAACTTGGGAGTCCTGCGCACCTGGGGGCGCCCTGGTCCACACGCAGAGGGCGCTGCAGGCTGGCGCGCACGGAGGCCCCCGAGTGCCTCTGCTTCTCCCAGGGCCGCGGCTCCGCACCTAGGCGGGCGAGAAAGGGCTGCACCGGCCGCCATGGCCCAGAGGGACTCCAGAACGCCGGGAGCCGCAGAGGGCCGGAGACCCGGGCTGAGGAGAAGAGGCTCTGCCGGGTGTAGCCCGAAGGGGCGGACTCGGGCCCTGGGCGGGGCGGGGCCGGGGGGCGGGGCGCTGCCCGGGTGGAGGACGGCTCGGGGGCGGGGTCCCGGGGGGTGGGGACTGGGCCTGCAGGAGACCTGGCGGAGCCGGGGGTGGGGGACTAGTTTGTGCCAGGCTACTGGCCTGTGGGTTTATTATAAGGCGGAGCTCAGTGGGAGAGGTGCGGGCCGGAGCAGAGCCGAGCAGAGGAACCACAGTCGGGCGGGACTCCAGCCGACAGCCCCGCAGCCCTTGCCACCCAGCAGCGCCGAACCGGCCGGAGCCCCGTGAGCCCCGCCGTCCGGCAGCATGAGGCGCGCGGTGCTGTGGCTCTGGGTCTGCGCGCTGGCGCTGCGCTTGCAGCCGGCCCTCACGGTGAGTGTGCCCGGCCCGACTGGGCCGGGGAAGCCGCGTTTCCAGCCCGGCGGCCGCGGCACGTGGAGGGGGAGGGGAGCGGGCTCTTCCCGCGCTGCCGGCGGGCCTCGACTGAGGGCCCGCTCGGCGTTGGCAGCCGATGGAAAACGTCTCCACATGGCTCGGACCTGCCGGCCCGTGGCGGTGTTCGGGATCGCGCGCTCCCATCCGTCTCGCCCCGGGCACCACGGCGGCCTCGCCTCTCGAGTGACCCAGAGGGACGCCCGGGCCAGGGCCACGACCCCCCCCCCGGCGCAGATCCCAATTCAGACCCGAGCTTGGCGCGCGCTGAACCCGTGCCCGCCTTCGCGCCCAGGCAAGTTCGGGTGCCTCGGGCTGAGCGGGCGCGGCGGCCACGCAGCCAGCCCCGGGCAGCGTGGGGCACACGGACCCCCGGGCTTCCGCCGGAGAGCGGGGCCGAGCTGGCAGCGGGAGGTTCCGGGAAGTTGGTCTGCGAGCGTAGAGACCCTCGGAGCCCAACTGCGGGGCTGCTGAAGTTGTGCCGCTGGGGGAGGCGCGTCCTCGTCCTGGCTCGGCGAGGCGCGGGCGCCTTCACGCGCCTGGACCCTGGGACGCGCCCTCCCGTCCGGCTTTGTCCGTCGCCCGCCGGTGAAGCTAGGGAAAAAGGGACGAGTGTGGAGCTCGGGCGGAGAGGCCGCGGTGGGGTGCAGCATCCACCTTGGTGGGGTTCGGCCTCCTCCGCGGAAGGACGTGGCCCACAAAGAGCCTGCGGCGGTCCCTGGAAAGTGGCTCTCCCGCCCCAGCCGCGGTCCGCTAGCCCGCCTTCCCGATGGGGGCGCTTTGTTCTCGGCCCCTGTAACCCTTTCCTGGGATCCGCCCGCCCCGGCTGGGTACTGGGCCGCCGCCAGGTGTCAGCGCCGGCCGCCGAGTGCGCAGCCCCGGCCCCCGAGTCGGGTGCGGGCCCCGAGGGTCCTGCGGGCGGGGTGCTCTGGCCACCCCTGGGAGGTGGAGGGAGGTGCGGAGCTGGACGCTTCCCTCCCGGAAGTGGCGGTCTCCCCCTCCACATCTGGACTGCCGGGCTCCTTGGCTGTGGCAGGAGGAGGCGCGCCGGTCCTGCGCTTCTGACGGGGCACCCAGAGCACTGCTGCCCTCTGCGAGCGTTTCCGCTCGCGATGGAAACTGGCAGTTTCTTAGAGCGCTGGAGTCTGGCTCCCGGTCCGGGCCGGCACTGCCGCACCCTAGGTGACTTGTTCTCAAGTTCCAAGAGGGGTCTCCCTTTCCCACGAGTCTGGAGGAGCGGGGAGTGCTACGGTTTCTGCGCTGTCTTCAGTTCACGCCTCGCTTTCAAGTCCAAGATGTAGCTCTGGAGGGTTGTGATTTCCCTGGGGCTGAGATTACGCCTGCCATCCTAGTTCCCGCTCTGGGGGAGAGAGGGAGCTGCCCGCGCGCGCCTGCCTGACTGGTCTGGCATTACCTCCTGCTCCACTCGCCAGGCCCACTCTCCCGGGTGCCCTTGAGCTCCTAAGGTGGAGTACAGCACCTGCTTCCAGCCACGGGCAAGGAGGGGTGCTGGCTGCCCTCTGCCTGCCTTGGGAGAGGCAGACATTCCTGGGAACCCAGGTCCCTGGGGGCCGTCTTTGAGGGCCAGACAGCTGGCAACAGCCTCTCAGAGTTTTGTGTTTCCTGGGGTTTTCTGCCTGCTGGGCAGGAGCAGATGCTGCAGGAGGACACACTGTCTGGCCCAGTGGGGAGACAGGAGGCTGCCTCCGGTGGGGAAGGAGGGGAGGGAAAGGCCGAGCTGCGAGAGCTTCTGGAGGTGGGGGCTGCTGAGCCCCAGACACTGCCTGGGCTCTGGGAACAACTTGGAGCTTGGGTGTTCTTTTTGCTCTATTTTATAAAGTTTAGTTTTTCCTCAGCCTTGCCCTCTTCCTTTTATAACAAATATCTGCATTTGGTTAAAAGTGGGAACATGACATGGCATAAAGTACCTTCCCAGGGGCCCCCTTCTTCTTTCCTAAGAGAAGTACCGCACTGGGACTTGCTGGAAACAGGTGAAGGTACCCCAGCGTTTCGGAGACCCAGCCCCCCCTCCACAGGCTGACTTTGACTCCGGTGGGAAGCGGGTCACAACCCTCTTGGGACCAGCAAAGTAGGGAGTGCCTGCCTGCTGGGTCCTGACTGTGAATGGATCAGGGGAGCCAGCTGGGACAGGAGCTTGCTCAAATCTGGCTCCCCAGAGACTGAAACAGGTTTGTCTGAAGAGTATGTTTCCCGCGGCCTTTTGTTTCTACTGAGTAAGAAAAATGGCCTGTCCTGGAATTTGCTTTTTTTCTCTTCTGCTTGAAAGGCCTAAAATCCCTTCTCCCTTAATTATGCAGACTAGTAGAGACGTTTCCCTCAGCCTCCGCCTGCCTCCCCAGCTCAGCCTTCCAGAGGTGAGGTCACTGCTGGCTTCCGCTCCCCGGGAGGTGGAGGGTGTGAGTCTACCTGTGGCTCTTGATGGGTTCCAGTGGAACCTCATTAATGCACCTTGGCGGAGAGGCTTAGGAAGGAGAGGACCTGGATGAAGGAGCCAGGAAACGCTTGGTTTTTGCAGTGTTTTATAGAAATATCTTTTCTGTTGTGGCAGAGGTTTAGATTCCTGAAATCTCTTAAGAATGAGTTGTCCTCGGTATTCAGGCTTTTTCCGTGAGTTAAGAATCTGTAGTAACTTGCAAAGTATTCTTACTGTGGGCAGGACTCTCAGATATTTATTTCCCTTTTATCAACAACAGCAACAAAGTGCTAGACATAGTTTAGTCTCTGGATGCTGAGGCTGCGAACACTATGCCCCGTGGCCCCTGTTGCTCCATTTTGAGTTCTGATCTCCTCTTCGCTTTTCCACCCCTCTGATTTCCAGAAGTGACCTTTGTGTGCCTGACGTAGCAGCTTTTCTGTTCAGTTCCATTTTGTTACTTTCCTCCCACAGTACTGGGATGCTAATCATCTTGGTTCAAATTATTTCTAAAATAAGAGCTGTAGACTGAGTCTGGTTCTTGTCCATGTGAGGCTTTGTGATATGTGGATTTAGTCTTTCATGGGTCTCAGATTGGACCTCTGCGGGATGCTAAGGAGAAACAGACAAAGAAGATTTGATGTCATTCTGTCTCCTGTGCTTATCCCTAGACCTAAAGTAACAAAGAGATATTAACTGAGCGAGGCATGTAGGAGTTGCCTTCTGTGACGGACTGTGAAGGGGCCTAGGGGAAGCCACCAGAGGAACCCTGTTCCTACTGCCTCAGCCAGGTGGGTTAGTAGGTAGAAGGCCAGTCCCAGGTAGCCTGGCCTTCCTAGCCCACTCTGCATCCTGATGAGTAAGGTCCCTTGTTCTTAACTCTTGACTATGACCCTTGGTTTTGGTCCTGTGTCTGTCTCTTCACTGTATGTTTTATTTGAGTTTTAGTTCACGTTTCTATATGATCCGCACCCAGACCTTTTGGCAGACGAGAAACAGCTTTGGATCAGCAGAGCTGCAGGATGGGAGTCTCAACTCTGCTCTAGGTTACTGAATAATCTCTAGTGAGTCACCTTAGTTCCAAGTCTGTTGTCCACATCTTTGAAACAGCATAATACCTGTTCTCCCAGCCCCATTCTGTCATTTGCCTATTCATTTCATAATGGACGTGTGAAAGTGCTTTGTGATGAAAGCACCAAGGAAAGTTAGCTGTTGGTACAGTTAAGATTAGCTTTTATTGAGTGCCTGTTATCGCATGCTGGGTTCTTCCCCTACATTCTTATTTAATGTTTCCCTGAAACCTTTGTGATACACATCATTGCCCTGTTGTTTTGGCTGTGGAAGCAAAAGCCTACAGAGTCGAGCAGCGGCAGCAGAACTAGGGCTCAGTATAGTGTGTGCATGCATGTGTGCGATGTGTTACCTGCTGTGAGAAGCCAGCACCTGGGGGCTGGCTGCATCCTCTCAGTCCGTGGTGGGTATTGGTTGGTCTGCCTGGCCCCTGGGGGTGAGCATTTGGGTGGAGGGGGTATTAGGCTGGACAGAGCTGGCACAGTGCCTTTAGGCAAATCCTAAGCATTGGACAGTGCTCTAGGCATCATCTAGATCTCCTCACCGAGCACTGAGATCAGGAGAAAGCAGGGTATAGGGGGGCAGGGTGGGAAGTCTGTCTGGGGCCTCCCATAGCCCCAGTGGGTACCAAGCAGGCTGTTAGGGTGGTGCCCTCACCCCTGCCCTCCATGGCACCCAGGACACACCATCTTTTATCCACGGCCACCGGGGAGACGCTTGTAGGACTGGGAGACCCCTTTGTAAGCCTGAGAGGTAGATATCATGGCCCAAGTGGGCTGATGGAACCCAGGATTCCTGGCTACCGCGTGCACTTCCAGCTTTCCTGCTGGGCCAGGTCCCACTACAGGGGCGGCCAGTAGAATTGGTCATCAGATAATTACCTAGTCCTACAGCCAACAGATTTTTAATTGTTTCCCATCAGTTTTATAATTTTAGATTGAAAGTTGCTCTGCCTGTCTACCTAGAAGAAAGAATGGGATCAAAGTAAGGGGGCAGTATATGGAAAGAGAGCTTTTTTATGTGTGTGTTTTTGAGATAAGTTCTTACAATGCAGTTCAGACTGGCCTTGTACTCACTGTGTAGCCCAGCCTGGTCTTGAACTCACAACAATCCTCCTGCCCCAGCCTCCCCAGTGCTGAGATTATAGGCATGTGCCACCATGCCCGGCTCGGAAAGAGAGCTTTTGTTTTGTTTGTGTTTTGTTATTTGAAATAGGGTCATGATATATATAGTTCAGGCTGGTTTTAAACTCACTATGGCCCAGGTTGGCCTCAAACTCATGGTGATCCTCCTGCCTCAGCCTTCTGAGTATTGGGATTACAAGCATATGCCACCATGCACTGTGGGAAGATGGTTTTTGATACTAGCATCCAGTACCCTGGAATAGAGTCAGCACTGTGTAATTTCCCGCTTGTTGTTCCAAGAGAGGGTGGATTGGGGGGGGAGTGCATTCTAGAACCTTTCACTGAGTGACATGAGTGTCCTGCCAGGTATAATGGGAAGGGAGGGGAAGGAGAAAGGTTTGGGACGCAGCCCATCAAGACAAAGTTACAGAGTGGAGACCCTGTAGTTTCTGGTTACAGGTGGGCATTGGAAGGCTCTGCTCACATTCAGAAGACCCTCTTGAAGCTTACATCCAGGTGGCAGCTGGTGCAAGGAGGCCCTGGCATTCCCAGGCCCAGCACGGGCAACCCAGGTCAGCTCCCTATGGTCACAGCTGGGGGAGCCCCAAGGAGGTGTGGGGCAGTGCTCCTGTTGTGCCTGGTGTCTGAGGAGCCAGGAGGTCTGCTGGCCTCCAAGCTGAGCAAGGCTGGGGAGTGTGTGGTGAGAATCTGGGGACACTGAGGCAGGAGGGGGAAAGGGGTGGTGGACCTACTCCTTCACTCAGTTATTTGCCCAGTAACTGTGAGCTCTGGGTTCCAGATGTGTCCCCTCCTACTCTAGGAGCCCCTCCAGGTCTTCAGCCTCCTGCTGTTTATGGGTTCATGGGCTGCCTAATTATATGTAAAGGGTGGCTCCCTCTGGCCTCAAGCCCTGGGAAAAACTCCTCTGCCCGGTGACTCACCTGAGCTCACATCCCTATGAGAGGCTGGGTGCGCACGCAAGTGTGCAGGCTGCAGCCCCGTGGGCCCTTGCCCGGCAGCTTGACAGCTGTCCCCTGTGGCTTTCCTGCATGTTGGGCTGTGGCCTCGCTTTCAGGGAACCTGGTCAGCACCTGTTCACAACTTCTTGTCCAGAAACCTGGAAGTTTTCTCCTTTCTCCTCCCTTTCTGGAGCTCTTTTCCCATTTTAAATGCAACTCTGACTGTCTCTGTGTCCCTGACATAAAAAATCTGTGCAAGTTTTTCCTACATAGGGGGGCAGCTGGACCCATCCTTCCTTGTCCCAGCTTTGTCCCAGCTCTGGCTTGGCAAGGTCACTGACCCTCTGGGTCACTTCCAGTCCATATAAGGAGTTTCCTTCTTCACCTGAGAGCTGTGTGGTTGCAGAACCCCAGTCCTGGGGAGAACAGCAGTGACACTGAAGGACTCCACAGCCCTCTACCATTGTCCCCTCAGGATTCACAGGAGCTGTGCACAGGGGCTCTGCAGGGTGGACCATGCTGGTGGAGGGGCTGGTCAGATAACCTGGAGGGTAGGTTTGGTGCTCAGTGTGGGAACTAGGATGGACAGAGGCCACTGGGCAAGGTCAGCCCGGAGGTGGGGCTGGGCGATGTTCCCTGCACACACCCAGGCCTCCTGGCACCTGCCCCAAGGTCCGCTCATCAGCAGGAATGAAAGCTGTGCTGGGCAGGTTGGGGCAGTGGCAGGCGGGCGTGTCCATCACTGCACTCATCAGCTGAGTCACGGTGTCAGGCCCACGAGTCCTCCCTGAGACTCACCCACGCAGCCCAGACCCATGGAGCCTGCTGGGCACTGGGCACGAGGTGTGGGCCTCGCCTGGCACCACAGAGCCCATCTGTGACATGGGCAAGGGATGGGGAGATCATGATCTGGGGTGTTTGTGGCCACTGGTACCCCTGTTGTGTGACTGTTGGCTGTCTGGAGCCCCTGCTCACCTTCTGCTGCCTCAGGAGGATTCTGACTCGGTGCTGGGGGCTGAGTTGTACCTGACTTGTCCAGATCGAGACCCTGAGCACCTGTGGGGGTGCAACCCTAGGCAAGGTTCACATTTGGGGTACAGGAGAGAGAGTGCCTGTTGCTGAGCCAGACTGGAGAGCCATCAGGGCACACCAGTTCAGGTCCCTCCTGTATCTCACACAAAGCAGTCTGTACTCAGGAGCTTGGGTTGTCAGGCAGGTCGGTGTTCGAACCTCGGGTGCACAGGCAGCTCTTTGGCACAGGAGGTATTTGGGTAGGGATCTCTCTGATGGGGCTACGAGAGCTGTCAGAAAGCCAGGCTGCTCCAGGACCATGCTGGTAACCAGGGGCCCCTAGGCTGGTGAGAAAACCCTCCTAGCATAATGGCAGTAACTGAGATTTTTAATCCTTCCCACTAGGGGCCACCTAGGGCTTTCTATGGCCACCCAGGCCCTCCTTGGGTCCCTGTTTTCCCTTTGTAAGGGCCCAATCTGGGGACCTGAAGCCTAGGGGCTGGGCAGATGAGGGGGGCCCAGAACTGGCCCACTGAGGAGTTAGGATTCTGGGGCCAGGCCCAAGGTGGTGGTGGTGGGGTGTGGGAAGGGGGACAGGACTCCTACAGGCTCCTACTCTGCACACCCTGGCCCAGTGGGTCCAGAGAGGCTGTTAGGACCTGAACTCTGGCCACCCTTATTGGGGATGGCCGTGGATGTGCCAGCGGCCTGACCTGGCTAGGGACTTCCTGTGTCTGTCCCACGCAGGGCCGCCCCAGCTTCCCCACACCTCTGCTACGCAGGAAGCTCTGGGCCTAGTGCGCCCATCTCCTGTGAGTGCTTGGGCAGACACGGCTGTCAGGTTCAGGCTCGCAGGGCCCCAGGCTGTGGGTTGTCTTAGCAGGCGCCGGGACTGCTGTGGGCTGACATGGCTCCACCTCGTCCAGAGCCACCCACGAGTGCATTGCTGCTGTGGCAGTGACTGCATCTCTTCCAGAATGGGTATAGGAGAGGATTGGGTTGGGACCTGCCCTGCCATAACCCCACAGGCTCCAAGGGGCTGAGGCCTGGGGCATGAGTGTGGTGAGGTCCCAGGGCGAGGCCTGGCTGATGTAGCACCCTGGAAGACCTGAGCTCTGTGGATAAGTCAGGGAGGGATGGTATCCTTGCTCAGGGAATTGTCAGAGCAGAGTTCTGTCTCCAACGACCCGTCTGGGGTGGGTGGGCATGAAGGACATGTGATTCAGCCCCCTCCTGCATCCTCTGGCCAGAGGGAGGGCTTTTCTCAGGATGCCTTTCCCATGGACGGGCAGCCACCTGCTCCTGGATGCCAGGGTCTGCCCACCTTTAGGGGCATACTCTGGGGTCCTGCAGGCTTGTGGCAGGGGAGGAGGGGCCCTCTGGATGTTGCTTTGGGTCCAGACCTGGGCTAGAGCAGAGAGTAGTGCTGGGTAGTGCCCTGTCCATATGGATCACAAGTACCTTCATCATTTTGTGTACAATGCAGGCATGACTCTACCTACTTCCATGCCTCAGCTTCCTCTTCTGTAAGACAAGGCTGTCACATCCTGCCTGGGAGGGCTGTTGAGAAGATTTGCATTCAGGCATGTGGTATCACTGTGGTCTTTGCCCTGCCTTGACAAGTCTGGGGGCATAGAGCCGGGCTGCTGTGCAGGAGCCCAGTGGCCACGGCCAGGAGGGTGGACCTGTCCATGTGAGTGGCTGGCTGGCCTGGCCCAGTGGAGCTGGCACACATGGCTTTTGCCTCTTCCCAGAACACTGAGCTGGCCACCAGACTTTGGTCTCTGCCTAAGCCTCTGCCCAAGGCTGCTCCTGACTTCAGCCCTGCAGGCTGGGCTGCCAGGCCGGGGAAGAGGCCAGGCAACCCACACACCAGGCGCCGCAGTGGGGCCCAGCCTACCCTGGGAGGAGTCAGGGCCTCTGTGGATGCCAGGCCATGGGTGGAGTGGGCCTGTTCCCTGGGCCACGTCATGACTGAGGCTGTGTTCCGCTGAGAGTTGAGAGCCCGTTGCTCCACTGTGGAGCAGGTTGACAGCAGGCCAGCCTGAGAAAGGCTACTGGGCTCTCTCTCAGTGACCATGTGCTGATAGTCAGGGATTGTGTCTGCCTGAGTGTTCTCATCTCTAAGGTGGGTGTGGAGGTAGAAACATGATCAAGAAGGTTAATTAATACAAGGAGAGTGCTTCAACCAGCACTGGCCCACACTCCTTAATCCACAGTAGCTGCTGCAATGGTTTTTGGTTTTTGTTTTTTCCCTTCCAAGGCCTAATTTGGTGGTACTGTTCTCTGCTGAACCCCAGGCCCATGGCAGATCCATAGGCTCTTCTGGGCCAAAGGGCTACCAGGTCTGGGGCAGCTTGTGCAAGGGTCCCAGGGCGTAGCTCAGCCCTGGGCATAGAGGGCCGTGCAGTTCTCCTCACCCACTGGAGAAGGCCGAGCTGCTTTGCCCCAACCTGAGTGTGCTGGCCTCCACGGCTGACCTGTGTCTGCTGTGCAGGGAGAGGGCTGGGTCTGCTGCCACAGAACCCTGTCAGGGTGCTGGGCCCTAGGCTTGCCAGCACTCCAACCTTCCCAGACCTAGTTGTGCTCTACCTATGAGGTACATTCCCAGCCCAGCCCTGTTTGTGCATGGGATAAAAGGTACAGACATCTGTGGCTCAAAGGGAGGGTAATGGAAATTTAGTCTTTTCTCTGAGTAGGGTGTTGTTGGCATCCACATTCTGACAAAGTTTTAAAAATTTCCTCTTCATGTGTTGTAGCCTCCCTGTGGTAATTTTTCCCCTCTGTCTATAGCTCCTACCTAACCCCAATGTCCTAATTCCAGAATTAGCCCCTTGCCCCATAGGGTGCTGATTATGCCATGGTGTGAATGGCTAGTACCCCTCAGCCTTCCCAGAAGCATTTTTATGTCAAGAGGCTATTGTGTAACTACAGGGATCTAGAGAAAGAAGCCTTGGTGATGAAGTTGAAGTGCCTGCCTCTGCCACACTTCCCACAGCTGGCTGGAGTCCTGGCTGGCTGCAGGTGTGTCGAAAGCTGTGGTTTCTGCCTCTGTGAAACTTGGGGGTACTTTATTTAGCCATCGAGGGGACGATGTCACTAGAAGTGCACGTGTTCCAGCCATCAGGCCCCTCAGCCTGGTGGCATCAGGCGCTGTGGTGGGGAGGGACAGAGCTGCTGTGGTGGGCTCCCTGGGACAGTCAGGCTGGGGAGAGTGGGGCTCTGCAGGCCTCGGCTCCTGTGTCCCCAGGGGAACCTGTTGCCATCCCAAATCACTGAGGTTTTGGACACTTGCAGCACCCTCCTGGGCCCCACCTCCTTGGAAGCCAAGAGGAGCGATAGTGAGGCAGTGGTAAGGTCCCCTCCCCACCTGGCCTTCTTGCTATCTGTGGACTGTCCCTGCCATGGTCCCTGCACCTGGGCCCTGGAGAATAGAAGCTGCAGACCCTCTTGCCACTATTTGGCCAAACCCCCACTGTATCGCTGGGCAGCCTGAGGCAGGCATGCCTGAGGCCACCCCATTGGTGAGGATTGGAGCCCAGACTTGTTCTAGGTCCCAGTATCCGCCTTGTCCACCCCGCAGTGGTCAGCGCCTGGGATCTTGTGGCCTAGACCCTTGGCCACTGCCTCTTGGGAGCAGCTCCAGTGGAGAGGCTGGCTGGGTGTGGGCCTAGCAGCCTAGTTTTACCAAGGGCGAGTGTGGCCTCCGTGGCCTGGCTGAGTCCGCGCCAGGAGGAAGCAGCGCCATGGGCTGGGCACAGATGCTGGGATTGGCTAGGGTCCTGTCCCCTGTGGACACCCTGGTCCTTCCAAGAATAGGAAGCACAAGGAGCATGGTGCATAGGAAAGAGCCCTTGGGTTTCCTGTCTGATACTGCCAAAGGGACAGTGCTGTCCTGAATGGGTCTTTACAAAAGGAGGAGGGGAGCTTTTAAACCAAGCCCTGATGCTGTCTACCCCACCTGGCCTGGAGTCCAGGGCACGGAGTGGCAGGGTAGGGGCTTTTGAAGTGGGGTGGGGTGTCCTGGGTGCCCCCTCGTTGGGCCCCACCCTGGGCTAGGTGTCATTCCCTGCCTCCCTTGGCAGGTCCTGGCTTGACTTGGAGAGACAGTGAGCTGATAAATTACTGTGCTTCTTAGCTGGAAATGCTGGTGGTGCCACCAGGGCCTGCCCTCCCAGGGTGGGGAGATATTGGGGTGATGGGAGGTGGTGATTCTGGGACACCCTGGCCTCCGCAGCACCCTCCTGCTACCTTCAGTGAGGTCACCGGCAGAGCTGCTGATGGGGAGGTGCAGTGCTGGGGAACCGAGATTGTCTCAGGTCAGGTTATCCTCAGCCTGGAAGAGGTCTCGCACAGCTATAGGACAGACTGGGTGGGCCTGTAATGCAGCACTCTCACAGGCTGAGGAAGGAGGATCACAAGTTCAAGCCCAGTCTAGGCCATTTGACCAGACCCTCTCTCAAATTAAAAAAAAAAAATTAAAAATGGGCTGAGAATGTAGGTCAGTGTGAAAGGCACTGAGTTAAATCCCCAGTACTGTAAAAGCAAAGCAAAACAAAACCCCAAAGAAACTGATTTCTAAGCAGTGTGAATGTGTTTAATCCTTCTGAGTTTTCTTGCAGTAGTGTGGAATTCAGTAGACTGGGAGCGATGGGTGTTTGTCCTGGGGGAGCACAGGGCCCTCTCCCTTTGATGTGGACCTGTCTGGGACTCCCCTGATCCCCAGCCCAGAGCCAATGCCGCAGCCTGGGATCTTGGCTGCTTAGGGAAGGCTGTGGCCCAGCTCCTTTTGATAAAGGCAGCTCTTTGTCCTTGCTTTCATGACTAGGGGACTTGTTGACTCAGTGACTCGGCTCCTACCCACAGAAGCCAAGGGCTTTGTTACTGCACCAGGACAGGACAGGCAACCAACCCGGGATTCACTTCCCTTCCACTAACAGTGCCGAGGTTGCCAGCATTGCCCAGGTTCATGTCTTTCCCTCTCCTGGGTCTAACCCAGTGCCCTTCTAGGGGGGCCTTTTGTGCCCCACTGCCCAGATGGGCACCTGGGGTTGTCTCTGGTGAGAGAGGGGGCAGGAGCTCTGCCAGGGCCAAAGCCAGATGGTTTCTGTTTTCTCCCCAACCTCTGGAGGATGGTCCCAGATTTTTTAAAGTTGAACACCCTATTGAATGTCAAAGTTCTGTGACTTCCTGACATTTAGAACACATTGGTTGAAAAGGCAGCGTGATCCTGGAAGTCCATGAAGCTTTTTTTTTTTTGCCAGGGAGCTGTGTCTTACTCATCACGTGAGCCAAGCAGCAGGTGATATGTTAGTGTTTTGGGGTACTGGTTGGACTTGGCTGCAGGGTGAAGAGGTGGGGGAAGGGGGAAATGCTTCTAGTTAGCACTGGGTCTGCCATACTCACTTCAACTTCTTGGGGACACCTGCTTGATACTCTGGCTTTCAACAGTGGAGGCACTTCCATGCCCAGAGATGCCCTGGGGAAGGGCTGCAGTTTAGCCCATCGTGCAGCCCTGGGCAGCCCACATGAGAGGCTTATTCACACTGATACTGCCAAGGTGAGACCCTCTTCCAGCCAGTGTGAGGCTGGGAGCTGCCTTCTAGAAGCTTCCCTGCCACCCCTCTGCCCACAGACTCAAGATGTGCTCTTAGGTGTGACTGGCAGCAGGATGAAAATTTTCTGTCCCTGGCACTGTTTTTTTGGATCTCACCGTGTCCTCTGCCCCTCGAAAGGGTAGGCAGGCTGCTCGGTGGGGCTTGGGGATTCCTACTCCAGGAAGTTCTTATCCCATAACTCCTGGAGCCTGTGGCCACACTGAAAAATCAAACTGAACTCATCCTAAAGTGGATGGGTTCAGCCATGGAGGTGGTACTGCCCTAGGGCTGGACGTGGGGGAAGGATGGCAGGGAAGTGCTCAGCAGAAGTGTGGATGCTGGCTGGCTGGGTTTCCCAGGCTGTGCTTCTTATCTGTCAGAGATGCAAATCTGAGCCCTTCCTGCTGTACCTTCGGGCAGTGGTAGGAATCAGAAGATCAGAGGTGGAAAGTGTTCTGGCCTTAGGGAAGCCCATGCCTCAATCCCCTTTCCTGCTGGGCCTCTCTTCAGGGTCCTTCCAAGAGGCCCACATGGCCAAGACAGAGCTGGCTGTTACTCCCCATTTCACCCCCATGAGGCACCAGCCCCAGGAGAGACAACCTTCTGCCTTTGGGTTTTCAAATGCCTGAGCTTCTAGGGTCTGTGCTATGGGTGGGGAAGGAGCCTGTGCTTTGGAGAACAGAAGCCTTGAAGGTGCAGACCTTCCTTATCAGGAGGTATTTGATTTGTTCTGTAGGCAGCTGGTTTTCTGGGGGCCTCAGAGGTACAAGGTTAGGCTGGCTGAGCCCACTTGTCTCTGTGCAGCCCCGAGCAATGGCCACGTACTTTGGAAGGACCCGGGTCAGAGGTGATGCTGGGGAGACCCTGTGAGGTCTTGGAGGCTGCTTGCTACCTGCGGAAGCACAACAGGCCTGCAAAACCGAAGTCACACTCTGAACTCCAGCATCAACTGGTGGTAGTAGTAATCCAAGTTTTTTTTTTTTTTTGTACCGGGAATCTAACTCAGAACCTTGCGCTTGCCAGGTAGGCATTTGTGCCCCTGAGCTATGTCTGGCCTCTAGTAATCCAAGTTTGAATTTAATAGTTTCTGCTAATTCTCTCCCCCAGCACCAAAATCTCCTTGTCCTCCTTTAAGATGCTGTTGTGGAAGTTCTCAGCTGTAGAGGCTTGGGGGTTTATTCAGACAGCCCCTCAGCTTCACGGAGACTGGGGAGACTGGGAGCTCAGAGAGGAGACTGGTTATCCCAGGCTGGGAGCTGGTCTGCTAGTTTCAGTGGAAAAAGCATTTGCTCAAGAGCTTGTTGTGTAAACAAGATCGCACAGGGATAAGCCAAACAGAGCCGAGAGAACAAATTGTTTCTAGGGCAGACCCAGTCTTCTTATCTAGCCTCTGAACAGCCCTGCTCTTGGGAAACTTAACCTGTTGGGGCTTCTCCTGTAGGTGAGAGGCCAGCCTCGCTGTTTCCAGCTTCAGGTTGGGCCGAGGCTCTAGCATGTCATTCTGGCCTTGGCTGCTTCTGCTGTTAAATGGGACAGCCTAGTCTTCGGCCTCTGGCTTCTGCACTCTATAAACAGTGCATTTCAGACCAGATCTGCTGCCCAGCACACTCCTTCTTTCCTGAAGGGGTGTGGGGGCATCGCACCAGGAGAGGCTGAGCAAATGTGACGTGTGCCCCACCCCCCGTGGGAAGTTTTCATTGTTGCTGATGGCTGGGGTCTGCACAGGTATTTGAAGTCCCACCTGGGTGGTATAGACAGATGTGGCCTGATGTGGGACACGGGGTGGAGTTCCCTGTGGCTGGGCCATGAATGGTCCTTCTAGGGGCTAGCACCTTTCTCTTGAGGAAGAAACACAGTTTGGCTCTTGTGTTTTCGGAGGAAGTGCAGCGCTATTTCTAGCCTTTCAGTTTTGCGTGCACCTGAAGTGAGCCTCTGACGGGGCTCCTGGACAGAGACCTTCTGCCTGGCCCAACTCTGCCCAGAGGTCTGTCTGTCACTCCCTGCTCTACTCCACTGCAGAGTGAGACTGTGGCCCTATGGCCAGACCTAGGGAGGCTTCGTGGAATGTAGCAACAGTCCTGTCCCAGTCCTGGAATGCAGATGTGCTTACGGGTCCCATTTGCAGGTGGGAGACTGGGGCCTTAAGAGGCTTAATGATGTCCTAGGGCCACTCACCTAGCAAGTGACCGGAGTCAGGGGGTCTCTAAAGCCTCTTGCTGAACTGTGCCCTTCTGTTTCCTTACTCATTCTTTGTTCTGATCCCTGATGGGACAGTGAGATGGAGTTGTCAGAGCTGAAGTCTCACTGCCAAGCAGGACTCTCAGAGCTGACCTCCCTGCCACCTGTTTGCTGGGTCCTCCTGCCACACCTGCTACCCCGACCTCCAGGCCCCCTGCACCCTGTTCTGCCCCCTTCCGGCTCCCTGCCTTGGTCCTGCAGGTCAGCCTGCCCAGCACCCAGCTGTGTCTGCACTTACACACCTGCAGCCTCTTGGAGCTGGGCTGGACAGGGTGGGCCACATTCCTTCCCCATTTCCTGGCACCCACTTGGTGCAGAGCCTCCTAGTGTGGCCTCCACCAAGCCCAGGTCAAGAGGTACTCTGTCCCTCCTTCCCCCATCGTTGCTGTGGTAAGGAAATGGGCCTCAAGGCTCGGCCCGGGGCTGCCCTAAGTTTAACCCCCCACCCATGCCAGCTTGCTACTGTGACCCCACTCTGGTGTCCGGCACAACTGGAGGCCACTACTCTGGGTTAGATAATCCTTGGGTGGTTCTGGGAGTGCTTAAAAAGCTCCCTGGCCGGGGCCCCTGATTCTCAGCGTAGGGGTGTCTGGTGTTGTAGTAACAGCCTGTGTGCTTTGTGAGAGGTCTGGGCTCCTGACCAGATTGAGTTCATCATGGCAGGGGCCCTGACCCCATGTGGGCTGTCATTAGAGCTTCCATGGTGCAGGCTAAAGAGCTGCACAGAGCTGAGGCTCCCAGAGCTGGGGCAAGGGTGCCCTGCCTGTGTCGACTGTGCTGTGCAGGGTAGAGGAATCCATTTGGTTGTGCAGGACAGGCTCTGGCTCATATCCTTCTCTGATCCTTTTCAGCAAATTGTGGCCACAAATCTGCCTCCTGAAGACCAGGATGGCTCCGGGGATGACTCCGACAACTTCTCCGGCTCAGGCGCAGGTAAGGTTGACACAGCACTCCAGGACAGCAGTGGGAGGACGTGGCTGGCACTGAGTCAAATGGTCTCCCTGTCCTCACCCAGCTGAGTTGGAAGGGCAGTACTGAGGAGGGTGTAGGGTCTGTGTTGCCAGCAGCTGCTTGAGGAGAAACCTCCAGGAAGGAGAAGTGTAGGCCTGGACACACCTCTTCACTCACTGGCAGCTTTTGGAAACCAACCTTTGGAAGGTTGCATGCCTTGTCTGAGCTTCAGTGTTTCCATCTGGTTTTTGTTTGTTTGTTGAGAGACAGGGTCTTGCTATGTGGTTTAAGGCCTATGCAGGCCTTGAATTCACCATGTAGTGTAGGCCACCCTCAGATTCATGGCAGTCCTCCTGCCTCTGCCTCCCAAGTGCTAGGATTATAGGCATGTGCCACCATGCTTGGCTACTGTCTGTGAAGTGGGGATAGTACCCAGCCCATTGGTTAGGAGCTGTAAGGCAGCACAGAGCCTGCTGGTGTAGTCTTTCCATCTTTGCCCTTTCCACATGCCCTGTGCCCTGTGTGGAAGCTGATCAACGATCTTGGGATCTCGAGAAGGAGCAAGAGCTCAGCAAGGAGGCTGAGGCCTGAGAGCTGGGTGGCAGGAGTCAGGCACCTGTTGCAGGGAGAGGCCAGGCCCCATTCCCTCTGACCACCTTGAAGCCCCTTCCCAGGTGACCCTGGTTTCTTCCTCCTGGCTCTGGAGATGGGGCTGTCCCTGGGCAGAGGCAGTGGGAAAAGGCAGTTTGCTTTTTCATTCTCCAGACTGAGTCAGTGTGCTCTCTCCAGGGGGAGGGTCCTCACTGGCTGAGAACACAGAGTCTCAGTCCTTGCCCAGGCTCCTGACCCCTGACCCCCAGGCTGAGCCGGCTCTGACATGCTGTATTCCTGGCCCTGTTTCAGGTGCTTTGCAAGATATCACCACATCCCAGCAGACCCCTTCCACCTGGAAGGACACATGGCTCCTGTCAGTGATGCCCACAGTTCCAGAGCCCAGTGGCAGGGAGACCACCGCCATCTCCACCCTGATCCTGCCAGCTGGAGAGAGGCATGAGGAGGGAGAGGTGGCTGTGGTTGCAGAGGCCAGGCCTGATATCACTGCCCGGGAGAAGGAGGTGAACCCTGAGCCCAGGGAGCCCACACACCTCCCTACCACCAAGAGGGCCTCAATGGCTGGAGCCACCACAGCCCAGGTGGCTGCCACCTCCCATCCCTCCAGGGACGTGTACCCTGGCCAAGCTGAGACTACAGCTCCTGGAGCAACAGGCCAGCCTGATGGTCACACCTCTGGCATGGAGGATGCAGGTCCTTCTGCCACTGAGAGTACTGCCGAGGATGGACCCACCCAACAGCTGCCAGCAGGAGAGGGTTCTGGGGAGCAAGTGAGTGGTCTCAGTGCTTGGCATGGGGCCCCCAGCATCCTGTGTCCTGTGAGCATGTTGTGTCCTTGCCCAGAAGCCGAGGGCAGAGCACCTTCCTCTGCCTTACCCAAGGCAGGATGACTCATTAGAAGGTCAGAGTGGGAGTCCTCGGAGGTCACTGAAAGAGGACTTCCCAAAATAAGTCTGTTTTCCCAAAAGTGCCTGTGCATGCTTTGTGTCACTTTTATGTGCCCAGAGTGCAGTATGGAGAGGGCAGCAGGGCCAGGCCTCCATCCTGTAGGGAGGCTGGGGTGCATCTGGGTTGGTGGCAGCAGAGACCACACAGGTGGGGCCTGCTCCTGGGTGGGAAATGCAGCTGGACATCACTGTGGCAGTGGCCCCAACCCAGCCTGGTGTTCTCCCCCCAGGACTTCACCTTTGACGTACCTGGAGAGAATGTGGCTGTGGCTGCTGTGGAGCCCGACAACCGGAGCGAATCCCCCGTGGATCAAGGGGCCTCACAGGGTCTCCTGGACAGGAAGGAGGTGCTGGGAGGTGAGTGGGAGGAGAACGGCTTGGGGGTGGCCATCCTCAGCCACTGCCCATGCTGCCCAGCCCAGTTGAGTGTGGGGCACTGTGAGCTGAGCTGGCCTTTGTTTTCCTGCCCTAGGGGTCATTGCTGGAGGCCTTGTGGGACTCATCTTCGCTGTGTTCCTGGTGGGTTTCATGCTGTACCGGATGAAGAAGAAGGACGAGGGCAGCTACTCCCTGGAAGAGCCCAAGCAAGCCAATGGTGGCGCCTACCAGAAGCCTACCAAGCAGGAGGAGTTCTACGCCTGAGGACCGGCAGCCCTCCCCCTGCCCCTGCCACTTACTTGGCCCCCACTTGCCTCTCCATGAAGAACTGCAGGCCCTGGCCTCCCTGCCTCCATGCTGCCTCACTGGCACCAGGCCTTCTGGATGCTTCGGCCCCGGCGTGTGCTGGGAGCTCACTCTGCTTCTCTAATCCCCACCTGGAGGTCTGGGTGTGGGGGTTTCTCGCCTGTGACCTTCCCACAGCTACACCTGGCATGTCACCATTCTCCCTCAGCTTCTCCAAACTGGAGCTGCCCCTCCCAGACCCAGCCATGGTGAAAAAGGGCACCCCACTGCTTTGGACCTGGATGGCCTGCTGTGGCTGAGGATCCTGGGGAGGAGGACTCGGCTGACCCTGTAGCACTTACTGTACAGACGGCAGGCTGGGGCTGGGGCTGCCGTGGCCGGGTGGGATTCAGGCTCCATCAGAATTCACTCTTGCTGTGGGGAGGTCTCACCTAGATATCAACTTGTTTTTGCACATGTTTCTGCTAGTTTCTCTGTTCGTAGGCCCAGTAGATTCATTACTCCCAGGTAAGTTAAGCCAGTTGATTTGGTGTCCCCCACATCGCTACCCTAATCTACATTCAGGAGAGAGCATCAGGGTTAAGACTGTTTATATTTTTGTTTTAACGAGGAGAAGCAAATCTGAAAGCCAAGCACAGGGTTACTGTGTGTGTCGTCTCTGAGTTCATTGCTTGTATGTACAGCAGGGTATGGACAATCTGTGTGGTGGCCCCATTTCTGCTGGCCTGTTGGCACGCTGGCCGCTCCAGGCACTGGAGGCAGCCACCTCTTGAGCGGTCCTGCCTGTGTTCCGTGAACTCAGGGCCATAGTGTGGCCCAGGTCACTGTGACGTTGGAGGAGCTGATGAGTGACTCTAACCTTGGCCCTCAGGCTGGGCTGGAGCAGAGAGGACTGGGGTGGGTGGAGGGTGGCGGTGATGCCTGGTGCTCTCCTGCTTTGGGCATCATCTCTAGGGACACTTGCTCCTGGAAGCTGACAAGAGGTGTCATAGGCACAACTGCCACTGGCTCCTCCATCAAGAATCAAGTTCTCCTTTGGCTCCCGCAGCTGCTTCCTGGGCTGGAGTCAGGAATGTTTCCCAAAGAGTGATAGTCTTTTGCTTTTAGCAAAACTCTACTTAATCCAATGGGTTTTTCCCTGTACAGTAGGTTTTCCAAATGTAATAAACTTTAATATAAAGGAGTCCTGTGAACTCTGCTGCCTTGCTCCTTCTCTGGGCTGTGGTGTGGACGTGTCCAGCCTTTTTCTGAACGCTGGTATCTTGGGAAAAGTTGGCTAGAGGTTTTGTGCCTTTGCTTGTCTGGAGGGGATGGATTCTGGGTCCAGAGTCCCTCTGGTTGATCGGATTTTGTTTTGTCTTGCCTAAAATTTTTGTGGAGATCGGCAGGTTGCATCCAGGCTTTGTAAGGCCTATCTGAACCAGGCTGTTCAAGTGGGATTCTCCAAGCAGCCTGAACGGAGGCTGCGGCCCAGTGGGCATACAGCTAGAGCTGTGGACAGCCCGCCTCCTGCGCCATCATGGACCAGAGGCCCTGCCTTGGGCCCTGTGACTTCCTGTCCTCACTTATTTAACTCAACAGTGTTCTGGCTGCTCCTACAGGTGAGCTGTGTGAGGCTCAGAGATCACCGCCACACTGAGGGACGCGGCACCCTGCACTTGGTCCTGGACTCTGCTGGAGTGTTTGACTGCACGTGGCCTGGGGGGGTACCCTTTGCCAGTGTGGGATGCTGCCCAAGCCCGGGCTGGGCCCGTTCATGTGACTGCAATAAACAGTACTTGTCCTTGTGGACAGCAGATGCTCTGGTGGTGGTGGAGTCTCTTTGGCCTGGTGGTGTCCTACTTTGTCTCCTCCTTGGGATGGGTGGCTGCCTCTGGCCACACACTGGCCCCACATAGAGTAGTAGGATCAGCACAGATCCCTCCTGCAGTGGAAGACTGAGCCAATCTCTGCCCTCCTCATCCAAGCTAGAAGCAGACCTCCCCGCTTTGCCTCCTCTCAGAGCTCCCTGATGCTTAGGGCTCTGACTAGGTCATCCCCTTCTCCAGGTCCTGAGAGCTCCCTACTGGCTCTCAGAGTTTGCTGTCTATTCAGTTTGCTCATTATGTACCTGAAACAAAACTTAGTAGCCAACAGTCCTGAGTGCCAAAGGCCTAGAAGTGTTGTCTCTATGTTACAGACCAAGGACAGTAGAAATTGGGGGGTTGAAGTGCAGGGCACTGAGGGAACCTCCCTACTCTGGAGATTCAGCTGCCTCCCCGAGTCCTGCCACTGTCTGACTCTGGATGCAGGGCAGCCCTGGCCCTGGGTCTCAGGCCTGTCCTGGGCAGTACAGAGTGGGAGGAGCCATTCCTTCTTGGCTACCTGCTGCTAGGGCAGGGATTGCGCCTCCAGGTGGTGAGCAGGGTGGCAGATCCTGGTGTCCTCCAATACACTCCTGAGAGTTTGGAGGCTAAGACAAAGTCCTCCAAGTCATTGTTCATCTAGCAAACATGGAAGACAGTGCCCACTTCCTCCTAGGCCATGGGTTGAATGGTGAGAGCACAGAGTCTTGGCTGCCCAGATACTTAATAATTTTATTAATGTCCTTTCCACATAGGACTTGTAGGTTTCCAAAACCCCAACCTCTTCTGTCCTGTGTCCTATCCACATAGATTAGACTGCCTCCTTCTCGCTGCTTTGTCCTCACCGCTGCATAGTCCTCTGGGTCTGTTTTCCCACCTGGGGTCCTGTGAGGACAGCATCATGCCCCAGAACAGACTTTTCTCACTGAGCAACTAAAATCTGGAGTTCCTTGGGCAGCTCTGTCCCAGGCAGTCTGTGCCTACCTCTTCGGCCTCCGCTTGCCTCCTGTTCCTTTTCTTTCTGCGTTCCCACTTTCCCACAACTCTTCCCCGCTTTCCTCTTCCTCGACTTCAGCTCGGGCCGGCAGCAGAGCCTGTGCGTGTACATGTGTATGTTGCATAGGAACAGGAGATTCACAGAAATTCCTAGTCTTTCATATCACAGTATTTTCTAAACTAATGAGCCACCTTCTCTTAGATGGATTGTGCCACATCCTGAATTTGCAGCTGGGTTGTGTGTTTAAATTTGGCTTTGGACAAGTTGAAACATCCAAAATAAAGATGCTGGATCTCTATGCTGCCTCCTCCTGGGAGGTTGTGGCCTCTGCAGACAGACAGCTCTGATAGCAGTGTTGACGTGTTCCACCTGGGCTGGCCAGGGGCTGGGGGCAGCTGGGTAAGCACCAAACCCAGCCCAGCCTCTGGATGGCCAATGTGGCCCTTGGACCAGGTCTAGAAGGGCAAAGTGAAATTGGCTTTCAACATGAGAGGGAAGGCCACCCTCAGTCAAGGTGGGGCTCCAGAGGCCCATGCTGGTTATGACAGGCTAGAAGGTGTGGGGAGAGGCCAAGGCCATGCAGCAAGAGCGGGTGACACAGTGAGGGAGGCAGGGACAATGCCCAGTAATGGTAAGGGGCCAGGAGGATGACAGGAAGGAGAAGCAGTATTTTGCTGAGCAGTCCTCTCTTTCCTCATGGTGTACCTGACTGGGGAGAAGGTGCCTATGATAAGGGTGAAGACTCCCAGGAGGAGAAAGGACAACAGCCAAGCTGGGCCTTGAGATGGGCAACTTCCTGCCCCTCCAGGGTTGGATGTTGATGGGCACCTGGGAGAAAAGGCTTCTGCACGTGGGTCCAGTGGACCCTGGTACGGAGGAGTTCCAGGATTGCCAGTATTGCTCCAAGGTCTGCCTCAAGCTCACAGGCACCTTCTCTCCTAGACAGAAGAGAGGAGCTGGGTTGCCCTGGGGTGAGGGGTGAGCTTGTCTCTAGAGTCAGATGAGCAGGAGCTACAGGGATCCCAAGCTGGGGAAATAGAGTCCCATGGAAACTGCCCTGGGCCCAGAGCCATGGAACCATGGAGGTGAGACCTGCCAGCTCTGCCCATGGCCCGCCCCCGCTCACCACCCCCAGGTCCCCACCTCTGCCACACCCCACCTCCTGTACCTACCTGCAGGTCACACCCACTTGTTGACTGGCACTATGAGTGCAAGAAAGGGTGTGTGTGTCCAGGTCAGGGTGGGGTGAGTCTTCTGCCCCCTCTTGCGTCTAGGGCACTCCTCTTGGGCATCTCTTGGCCCTTACCACAGCCACCTGTGTCTGCAGTGGCTTCTGGCTGCTCCTTGAGGGCAGAGGCCAGCACACAGTGCTCTCTACGAAAGTGAGGAGTCTGCCTGCAGGTGCCCAGCTGTGTGAGTTGCTATCCTGCCTTAAAAGTCCAAGAACCCCTAGAAACCTATGAACAACACACAGCACTCTCCCCTGACCAGAATGGCTACAACTGGAAAGGACAGCGTGGCCCCAAAGGCCGGCAGCCAGGGGTTGAAGCCTAAATGAGTGCTTGCAGGTGGTGTGTGATGAAATCTCCTCCCCTGTGAGCTAAGTAAAATAGGAGCTGTGTCTGCCCACAGCTGTCTGTGAGAACATTCACAGCAGCTCTGGTCGCCAGCATCTAGATGAGGAAGCAGGTCGATCAGCAGAAGAACAGATAAATTGTGGCATAGTCCCACAGTGGAATACTACACAGTAATAAAAAGAGACAAAGGTTAGATGCATGGGCAACACAGATGAACATCCCAGGCCATGCATTAAACGCAAGAGGCCAGACACAAAAGCGCCTCTGTTGCATGTCCCGTCTATAAAATTGCGAAGCAGGTGGAGCTCATTGGTGAAAATAGAAGGCAGTGGACACCTCTGGCCCAGGGTGCAGTACTGACAGGGCAGGGACACAAAGGAACTTCGCAGGGTGCTGGAAGTGTGCTCTGGCTTGATGTGGGTGGTGAATGTGAGGGTGAATGTATATGCAAACAAACCAGCAAGACGTTTGTACAGGAATGTACTCTTTTTCTGTGATAGGAAAGTTAGAGGGAAAAATTACACTTGTAAAAGCTTTTGAGATTCTAATTAGCCCCTTTAAACCCTGCCGCAGGTTTTGTGGCAGAAGCAAGGGAGGCCCACAGGGCCCTCATTTGTCTCAGGGTCCCAGAGGATTCTAATTTATGGGCAGCGAGGCTCAGAGCAAAAGTCTCACAGCTGCGCTCTGAGCAGCGGCTCCCAGCCTCTGGCCTGGGCCTGCGGGTAAGCGGAGCAGCCCCCTCCTCAGACGCCAGCAGGGTGGGTGCTGCCTCGGGGCAGCCGAGTGCTCTCCTCCCTCCTGGTGGCTGCTGCTTCTCCTTGGTTCCTGGAACCTGCCCTACCCAGCAGCCCTTTCCAGCACCTCAGTCTGGGAGCCAGGCCGTTCCTCCACTCCAGGAAAATATTTGTTCAGGGACTTGGCATCTGCAAAAGAGGAAATAAAAGCCACCTTGGAGTCAAGCGGGCGGCGCTGCGGCTCACTGCTTTGTCTGCCCCTCCAAACTGGCTCAGCTCGGCTGCTGTCTGGGGCGAGGTGCAGCGATGCCACCCAACAAAGAGACCTGCCTTGGGAATAGGCCTGGGGTGTCGGCTCTTGGTCCATTCTATTCTCAGTCATGTGCCCTCTCAGCCAGCGAACACTTAGACCTGCTGTGTACTGGTCACGCACAAGCCCTGCACACTGCAGTAGCCCTGGCCGTGCTTCCCAGGAGTGGAGAGGTCAGGACAGAGCAGGAGGGTCAGGGGGATGAGACGAAGCTTGGGTCCCAGGAACCAGTGGGCAGGGGACGAGCAGAGCAACACTGGAGGAAGAGGAAGGTCAAGTCCAGGGCAGGGGGGTGGGGGGCTTCCAGCACAAGCACAGGCAACACCCCAGGACTCTGGTGTGGAAAGTCAACGGGACCAGGAGTCGGACAGGGACTGGAGGGAAAGCAGCCTCAGGTGCCTGGAGCCTGCCAGGGCAGCAGCTCAGGAGCTCGGACTTTATCCCCAGGGTGGGGAAAGTGTGTGTTTGTTTTGAAATATTTAAACATACTGACTTTGGCTCTTGTTAAGATACAAAAGTACAAAGAAGAAAATCAAATTTGCCACAAATTCCTCTACCCAAAAGTTTCCTGGTGACATTTTGAAAATTAAAAGACACATTCATGTGCATGTGATTAGAAATCTAAGCACAGAAGACTACAAAATGAGAGCAAAACCCTCTTCCCCACCTGCTTCTCCAGCCAAAGGCAACTCTACTTAATAGGATTTCAGTGGAGGTTTTCAGAAAATGTCTCCATGCATGTACCGGTGAAGATAAGTCTACACTTTACAAACCTTAGGCTGGACATGTGGTATGTGCAGCGGTCCACAAGGTCAAGGCCAGCTTGGGCTAGCAATGTAGCACTGTGGGGCGCCTCTGAGTTTGATCCCCAGTACCACAAAACAATGGACGGGTCTCTACAAAGAACTATGTAGCAGCTTCTGACCCGGTTCATCTGGGGAGTGTGGCCAGCTCTGCCCTATGCTTGAAAGGCTGCGTGCACTTAGCCATGCAGATGGACGGCCCCTGATCTACATTTTCCTCGAGGTGGGCATCTCAGGTCCAGTTTGCTGTCATCAGTAGCACAGGACACATCCTGTTAAACTCTTGCGCACAGGCGCACAGGCTTCAGGTCCAGACTGGAAGGAAAAGGGATGCTTTTCTCAGTTGTCCTCCACAACTTCACCAATTCCCTACCCAGCCACATGCCCAGAGGCCACTGCCTTACCCAGCAACCTGGCATTTGCTACATCTTCTCGTTTCATCTGGGCTATGGGTTGGAGATGGCATCTTTCAGTTGTATTGATTTTTATTTATTTGATTGTGGATGAAATTAGGAATATTTTCCTAGGTTTTCACTATTCTTTCCAGGGGAATGGCCCTTTCATACTGTGGGGCCCATCTTTCTAGTTGGCCCTTTTATTCCCTCAAGGAAGGGTGTGGGTCTTTGTATGCTGATGGCTCTGAGAGATGAGCCTGTTTGGCTCAGTCCTCAAACCAATCCACTGGCTGGGGTTCCCGGAGACTGGTCAGTGGGAAGGCTAGGCAGGGTGCTCTGTGGGAGTCATCCTGGCTGGGATAGGCAGTCCTGGGCGTGTCCAGTAGACACGAGCAAATGCTGGTGGGGCCAGTGCGGGTGGAGTTCCTGCACAGCAGTCTGGGGCACTGCCAGTTCCCAGAAACACACCTTGCCAGCCCCCTCCCCAGGCAAGGACAGAGGGCACCAAACCTCGCTGCAGGACTCCTCCTGCCTGGCCAGCTGCATGGTGGGCCTGCCAGCCTATATCCCTGCTGCACGCTTTTGTGGGGCTTTGAGCTGTGTCTTTCCTTCCTCAAGTGTGTGGGGCAGGAGAGGGGGACAGGGTGACAAGAAAGAGGATGGTCCTCAGGTTCTTACCTCAAATATTATGATCCCATAAACCATGGAAACGCCTCAGAAATTCTAATCTTTCAGCATATAGTAACCTGTTGACCCACATTGGTCAATGTTACGCTGAAGCCACCCAGAGTTCCCATGAAGGGAAATGGTGGCGCCCGTGGCCTGAGCACTCAGGGCTGGGACGTGTGAGGAGAGCCCTGTACCCCAAGTGACATGGGCTTGCACAGCTGAGTCCAGCACAGGGACTGGCCCACAGGAAGCATGTCAGAAATTCCTCAGGTGACATCCTTTAATAACTCAAGTTTATGTCAGGGTCAAGAGGAGTGAGAAAAGAAAGGAAATATTTTCTTTTTAAAAACTGAAGTCTCTTTCATATAAACTATGCCCTTGTATGATTTTTAATAAATGCAAGTTGTATATCCGCTGCTACAACTTGACACAGACCAGTTTCATCAGGGAAAAATTTTTCCTTGTGCCCTTGGAAGTCCCCCTTCCCCCATGCCCAGATCTTTCTGTCCCCAGTTTTGTCTTTTCCAGATGTCCCACAAATGGCGTCATAGTGTGGAGCCCTTTGAGTCTGGCTTCTGTCAATGAGGAGACTGTGCTCACAGGGCTTTCCCTGCATCCTGTACATTGCTGCACACTTTTCCTTGGTGCGGGTATGGGCGCTTTTCTTGTAGACACTCAAAACAAGAAAAACCCATGAGCTCTTCAAATATAAGTATATCCTTATCTCTAGACACAAAAATGAAAACATTTGCATTTTGCCCAAATGCAAATCCTGATCTGGAATCAGAAGGCAGTGTCTATATCAATGAGGATGAGAAGTCACCCCCAACACTTAGGCACAGGGACCAGGGCAGGAGGGCAGGCAGACACGCACTTAGGGCTCTGTACTGGCCACCTGACTTCCATTGGGGCAGGCCTACCTCGGGTGCACACAGTCTCTAGGTGAGTTGGGAAAGAGGTCCCCCTGGGCCCCAGTCCCTGCAGTGGAGGCCCCCCGGTCCTAAGGGTTGGGCACTCTTTCTTTCCTGCAGGACCCAGGCCAGGCAGGAGCTCAGCCCCCACTGGCTCTCTAAGCCATGCCAAGGCCCACAACCCCAGGGCTCAGGCACGGGCTTGGGCTCTCCCCTTCTAAAACAGGCTCTTTTGAGACCTGCAGTTGCAGGGAGTGGGTTAAGAGCCCCTTGTGGGAAAACCTCAGAGCTGGCCTTTGGGTGGGCCCTGAGCTGCCTCAGAGCCTGAGCAGAGCAGTCTGGGCCTCAGAGTCTTTCCAGCGTGGTGTTTTCAACTCCAAGTCTGCACAGTGTTTCACAGCACAGAGCCCGGCAGCTGGCATCCACACCAGCACCCTGTGGAGAGACCTGCTTAGGGTGCCATAGGCTCAAGACCTCCATCGCAAAGGTCACATGGGTACACAGGACATGTGTCACCCTGCAAAGCTCTCAGAGGAGACAAGACAGCGTGGTGCTCAGAAGAAACACTGGAGGCAGACTCTAGGCTCAGAATCCTGGTTTTGCCATTGATCAGCCATGCAATCTCCCTCCGAAGGTATCATGGGACTCAGCATCTGGTCTGTTGCCACCTCTCAGGAAGTGATTGATATCCTTGCTGAGCCAGTGACAGTTCAAGGGCTGGGAAGGTGTCAGGGAGTAGGTGGCCACCCATCTGCTAGAGCTCTGTCCATCTGGGCCTCCGTGTCCCCTCCTGCAGAATGTGGCAGGAGATGAAATGCTTTCTCACCCCCCAGGGTTCCCCATGGTAGGGTGGCTGATTAGCAGACCACCAGGCTGGGGGCTCTGATGTCAGCAACCCTAGCACCCACCCCTGTAGCCAGAGGGCCAGGAAGAGGGGTCACCCTAGGCCCCAGGATCCCAGTGCAGAAGCAGCCTGGACTGGTCCAAGTGCCAGCTAATGCTGCCGGGCCAGAGTCCTGCTATGCTCAGGATTCTCAAGGCTGGGTAAACAGGCCCCCACTCCTCTTCTTTAGTAAAGCTGCCAGAGCCCACTGGAAAAGCTCCCTTGCGGGGGACTGGACCATGCTCTGAGCATGAAGTGCCAGCCTGGCTCCATTTCTGGGGCACAGTGCAGTGGTCCCGCAGATGTGTGCTGCAGCAGTGACAACCCAGCACAAGGCTGGTGCCAGGGCCCCTAGGATGCCCTTAGCCAAACAGGGCTCCCCCAGCACTCACCTAGTATCCTGTGTAGTGGGTAGGTGCTGTTCCCATTCTGTAGATCAAGAGGCAAGTCTGGAGGGGTTCCAACAGGGCTGGTGCTTCACCACCAACCTCCACTACGTGGCCCCCATGGAGATCGAGAGAGGCTAGAGGGCAGGCTTGGTCTCTGCCCAGACCCTCCCTGGGTACAACAGTCCCCTCCTCCTCAGTCTTGCCTCCGCACCCTTGCCTGCACCCCACAGATGCAGGGTTTCTCCTGGGACCGGGGAGGAGGGTAGAGCAGACCTGCTGCCTAACCTTGGTGCCCTACCCAGCTCTGTGCCCCTACCTGAGGGACCAGGGCAAAACTTCCTGCCTGCTTAGGCCTCAGCTTCCTCATTTGAGAACCAATAATGCTGGTGCCCACCTTCAGGTTTAGATGAGGCTGTGAAAGAGATTTAAGAAAATGCAGTCTCCTACTAATTGCTGCCCAGCAGGATTCTAGAAGATTATGAATAACTACCACCTCTGACGTACCTGGAATTTGCCTGGTCCTGTACGTGCCTCCCCTATCTTGGGGACACAAAGTAGCAATGGTAGGACCAAGAGCTTTGGAGTGAGACTCTGCCCTATGTGTGAACTCCTTTGGACCTCTATTTTCTCATCTGTGAAATGAGGCTAACATAACTAGGGCTGTGGGTCATGAAGTAAAAATAGTGTTTGTAAACTAGCATTTTACTGTGGACACTTTGCAAGCACGGCATAAATAGTAGCCATTATTCTCAGGATCACACAGTCCCAAAAGGTGGGTATTACTGTCCCTGTTTTGCAGATGACCAAGTTGAGATCCAGGGTATTACTTCCTACAGTTACTGAGCTGGCCAGTACACCTGGCCTGTGCCACCCCCACCTGTGTGTGCCCCGTTGACCCATTCTGGCCACTTGGCCTCTGTGGACAGGCAAAGGGCAGCTTTTCTAGGCTGCAGCTGCTCCTGAGTCCTGAGACCAGTCCCAGGTGTAGCACTCCACTAGTGGGTGATGCTGAGGCGCCTGTAGGCAAAGCATACAAACCCTAGAGGGACAGTGGCCCACCCACTCTCTGCCCGAGCAGCTCCGTGCCCCCATATCCTGCGAGCAGGCAAGAATGTCACCCTGATGTCTCAGATCCAGAAGTTGGGAGCCAGGCCTTCCCACAGGGAGCTGAGCATGGGCTGTGTTCTCTGTCTCTTCTATAGCCTCCAGTGAAGCTGGCTGAGAAGGCAGCGAACACTAGCCCCCCTGAGGGGCTCCTTCCTGGGGCTCTGCACCCTGCGCACAGCCTACTTGCATCACTGAGTCACTTCTGGGTCAGAGCTTGAGACCCAGAGAAACAGGGATGTGGCCTGGGCCCTGAAGAGCCCTCAGTTCTGTGGCAAGCACACACAGGAGTTATTAAACAGCATGGAAGCCCCTGGTAGGATTGTAGGACAGCTTCAGTTACCATTAGAGAAATCTGCCTGCAGAAGGAGGCAGCCAAGCAGGGGTTCTCACAGTGGGGCCAGGTGAAATCAGAGGAGGAGCATTCTCAGTAAGGACCATGGCTCAGAGGCTGCGGGAGCACTTGGTGCAGTGTCTGGCTCAGGGTGCAACCCTGTGGGGGGCGGGTCTGCGTGGACATCAGGGGCCAGTGGAGGAGGGTGCCACATCTCTGGTACAGGAGCCGGGTAATGGTGGCTCGTACTGGCTAGTGAGAGGTGACTGTGCTCTTGGGTTCAGTGACTTCACACTGTGGTTTGACATTGGCCATAGTGGCAAATTTACACCATGGAAATTGGCAAGGGCTAAAATCAGAGCTCACTGGCGAAGAGGAAGTACATGGGGGGGGCGCTGGGGAAAGTGGGCAGCCTCTGGGATTTTAACCCAAGGCTGGGATAAAAGTTTTGTTCTTGGGAAGAGGGCTCTGGCTACTGCAGTGGGAAGCACAGTGGATGAGAAGGGGCTTGGTGGAAGGGAAGGGGCTTTGGTGACCTTCTGGAGGGTCTGAGTAGTGGGAGAGCACAGGCCCCGCCTGGTAACCTGACTCCTGCTAGGGGGTTCTGCCTGGGGGTGGGGTGGAGGATTAGGGAGCCCGGCAGCCTGAGAATTTGCAATAAAACCCTTAATGAAAACCACCTGGGTGCTGCCAGCCAGCCAGGCCGAGGCGGGACTGGAAGGGGGTGGAGACTGCGTGCCCCATTCTCTCATCGCTTCCTTCCGTGCACTCACTCTTGTCTTCCCCACCTCCCAGCACCCACACTGGGCGAGGAGCTTGAGGAGCCATAGAAAGACATAGCCAGAGGATCCCCGAGCAGGCCTCCTGGGATCGCCTACGCCCAGAGCCTACTGCACATGTGCCCATTCCATGAGCCGCAGCGCCACACGGGGCCATGCCCTGAGCCTCCCGGGTCTTCCCCAGCGTCAGCTGTGTGGGGTATGGGGTGACAGACAAGAATGCAGGAAGAGTGAAGGTTGATCCACTGCCCCATTCCTCCTGCCCAAGGTCTGTGGTGGTCGGTGCCACTGAGATACCCGGGGAGACTTGGCTGACTTCAGAGGCTGCTAGAGCCTTGGGTGGGTCTAACCTGACCTCTAGGTCAGGACTGGTCCAGGGGCCTTTGTAGCTTAGAGCTTTGGGCTGTAAGCCCCACACTCTCCCTTCTCTTGGAGGTCCCAAGGGGCAGGACTTGTTGGGGGGGGGCGGACGCTTCCCACTAGGCTGGTCACAACAGTCCTGGACTGGCCCAGCACTTGGGTTCCCAGCTGGAGGAGCCAGCACACACCGAGTGGGTGGGGTGGTTAGGAAAGGGTGCTCGGGTGGGGACCCTTGTGACCTCCGCTCCTTCCTGTTGTCCTGCACCTTCCGTGTCCTCTGCCTACCCGCTTCTGCCTAGGGACCAGTGACCCTAGACCTAGTCCCAGTCCTGCAGGACACACGAACATCTTTGTGTGATTGGAAACAGCACCCACCCTGCCTGGCACATGGTCATGGTGACACCAACAGCACAGTCCTCTAAGTGGGCATCTGGACAGGGTGACCAGGCTCCTGGGGTGTGTGCTTCACTGGCAAGTGGAGGGATTTTGTGTATGCCAACGTGTCCACTGCTCCAGTGCCCTCTGCCCTTCCCCACTCACGGGCCACCCCACTCCCTATTCCCAGTTAATAAATAGCCCTGGGAAGGATGTGAAGGGCCTGGAGGGGCCCTGTGAAAGCTGAAATCCTCGAGCTTCCAGGGCTTCAGGAGGCCCTCCTCCCCCACCACCAGTGCTGCCCTAGGAGCCTCCAGCAGGGGAAACCCCCACTCCTTCTGGGCACCATGTGGTAGGGAGGCCCAGGCATCTGGAGATGAAAGGCACAGGACAGCTGTGGCCCAGCCACCACCCAGGAGGTGGCTCAGCCGAGGGCTTCCCTTGGGGGCCATGTGGTCCCAGCCTGCACCCGCCTCCGAGACATGCGGCATCCACGGCACTCGCAGATTCCCCTGCGCAGAGGAGTTGGCCCAGCTGACCAGCTGTGAGTGAGACCTGGTGCCATCCAGCCCTCAGAAGGCGAGCACTCTTCCCAGTGCCAGGGACCCTCTCTGACCATTGACCCTTCAACTAAATCCAGGGGAAAAGCACGGAGTTGTAGCCTCACCTTGTGGCCCTAGTGCTTTCCTTCAGGGCCTCAGATATCATCTGTAAATCAAATTTGGAGAACTGCACAATAGGCTAGTAATTTGAACCCAGAACTGTCTGGTTTCAAAATTTCATCACAGCAGCTCCTGTGGTGTTCACTAACCACCTCTGGGATTGTTTAGGACACGGAGGTTCCTGGGTCTCTCTGGTCGGGGGACTTCAGGAGGTCCCAGGGTGTGAGGATTCTGAGGGCCCCACCCTCAAAGCTGAGGTTCAGAGAAAAGAACTGATTTGTCTATTGGGGGAGGGCACCCACATTCCCTGGCTCTCCCTGTCCCAGCCTAGTGCTCTTTCTGCTGTGAAGGTGGCTGTCTAGAGACCCATGTTCCACTTGGACTCCAAGCCTGGAGCCCGAAGGGGAGACTGTCCCCTGGGGGTTGGCTCTGTGACTGTGGCCTTCGGCTGAAGCCATGTCCTCCTCCCTCGGCCCCCAGTTACTGATTGACAGAAGGGCAGTTCTTCCTAGAGGGGAGACGAGAGGCAGAGGCAGAAGTAGCCAGACACTGGCTGGAGCATGTACGGCAGCCCTGCTGGGTTCACTGGGCCGGTGACTGTGACCGGGTCTTGCCCGGGGCCTAAAGAATCCAGAAGCCCTGTGGCAGTGCTGCATTCAAGGCCCGGTGAGGGCTGAAACTTCAGGCAGGAGTCCTGGGGGCTCCCCCTGTGGCCAGCTCCCTAGGGCAGAGGGCTGTGCTGGGGAGCTAGTCATCCAGTGCTGCAGCTGGGGATATAGCTCAGTGGCATAAGCGCTTGCCTGGCAAGCCTGAGGTCATGAGTTCAATTCTCAGCACCAAAAAAATAAAAATAAAAACAGGCTGCAGGTGTAGCAAGGCAGCACTTGTCTAGCATGTGCAGGGCCTTGGCTTCCATCCACAGCACTAGTCATCCAGCGCTGACTGAGGCCCTGCTCAGCACAAACTGTGTGCCTAGCCCCTCCTGGGCTGGGCCCCTCCTAGGAGACCCCACAGTCCTGCAGAAGGATGCATTGGCCGCGGGGCTTGGGCTAGTTCGAGCCGGCCCCTCCGCTCACAGCAATGTACAGGGCCCTCCTGCCGTCTCAGCCAGGGCCTCCTCAGGAACAGTCTTCGGCGGGCGGCCTGTGCCAGGGGTGGGTCGACTGTCCTAGGAGAGCTGAGCAGAGAACTGAGCCTGTGGAAAGCAAGGTCAGGCAGATGCTGAGTCGGTGGGAGGCAGAACAGAGCCCCAGAGCCCAACTTCTCTGGACGTAGCTCTCCAAAAGCAATTTCCCTGCAGCAGCCACCCGCAAGGGGCGCAGTGAGCTGTGACGACATGGGCTCCCGTGAGTCAGGGACCACTGGGAAGTACCGCTGAGCCCTGACTCCCAGCTGGCCTTCCCACCATTCCCTCCAGCTCCTGGTAACTTCCTGTGAGGGTTAGTTGCTCCGCGGGCCCCAGGCAGCACAGCGAATCCCCCGCCCCCCCACTCAGCACCTCCTGGAGGTGACGGCTGTCCTGTGCGTTCCTCCTCTCCTTTCTCGGCCCATGAGAGCTCTGGCCTCTGCTTTCTCCAGCTGCGGTACTTTCTCAGCAGCTGCATTTTGACTCCTCTGCTTCCCACCCTGAAGACAGGGACGTTCTTAGCTTCCACACCTGCCCCTCAGGGTCCCTGTTGTCCAGTGCTCCCTCCTCCGATTTCACTGGAGCCCCTGGGATTTGGCACGGTCTCTCCATGAGCTGGGCTCTGGGGGACTGCTGGGAGCTGTGCAGTGAGAAGACCTGCTCTCTGCCTGGAGTCGGAGGTGGAAAATGCTGTGACTGAAGCAGGGGTGCCCTAACTTCTTGTGTAGTACCCTTAGAGTCCATTCTGCAGGTGGAGAAGGGAGGTCCAGGCCCCAGCACTCTGCAAGAACAAGCAGGTGGAGCAGTCTACACCTATTCCTCCCTCTCTGGGAAGAAAGGCTTGTGTGCACTGAACAGAGGGATGCCTAGATGCGCTGATTTGGGACAGTTAAACTGCTGATCCCCTCCCCCATACAGCCTTTGATGACTTCCTGGAAAGAGATTAAATGGAGGGTTTGTGACATGGAACATTTGATGTGACTTGAGAACTTCCTGTTCAAATGACCCCTGGGGCTCCTGACCTCTCCTCAACAGTGTCCTCTGCAAGATCAGAATGGGCCTAAGCCCAATATCTCTAGGCAGAGTCATTTACAGGGCACCACCCTGGCTCCGACACCAGGCCCCAGCTCTCTTGGGCTTTTCTAAGTTTCCTGCAGAGAAGCTGTTCCTGGCACTTGTGGGGTAAACTGGGGAACCCCACTGGGAAGTGCCCCTCCCTTCAAAGGTTCTGATCCGCTCCTCCTTCCTTGGGCACTAAGGCAAACATCCTGGGGAGAGTCCTAAGAGCCGATGCTGAGCTTGCAATGTGTGAAGCTGCCCAGGACCAGCTGGGTTGCAGGAGAGTCCTTGAGTGGGGTTATCTAAAGCCACTCTGCAAGGAACCCTGCTGCCACCCTCATGTAGGATCAGGGGTGTGACGGTGTGAGCTGAGCTCAGGCTCCTCTCCTGCCCCTCAGCAAGGGCCTTGTAGAAATCTCCATCAGGCAACTCCTTCTCACCCTCAGTGCTCTTGTTCAGCACCATCTTGTCCATGCTGGGTAGTCCATGCCTTGCTATGAGTCTCTGGAACTCAGTAAGCTTTCTGTAGAGGCTGTGGCGGCTCCAATTCTGGACTCCTTTGGCTGTTCTGATACAATCTGCACCCCGGTGTACACAGTCTGTGGGGCTGTCCTTATCCTCATGTTAATGAGGAGCTGTGCAGTGGGAAGACCTGTTCCCTGCATGGAGTTCGAGATGGAAAATGCGGCTGGGGATACAGCTCAGTGGAATAAGCACCTGCCTAGCAAGCGCAGGGTCCTGAGTTCAATCCCCAGTACCACCAAAAAAAAAAAAAAAAAAGCGAGATGGAAAATGCTTTAGCTGAAACATGGTACCCTAACTTCTTGTGTAGTATCCTTAAAGGTCACTCTGCAGGTGGAGAAGAGAGGTCCAGGCCCCAGCGCCAAGCTGACCTTTAATACCTGAGCTCGCACAGACAAGTGCTGGACTGGCCACTGGGGTGTGCCCAGGTCTACTCCCATGGTGGGGCCCGGAGTTCTCTGGGAACAAAGGCCTTCCTGAGTCTGGCTTGGTCTTGGTATCCCCTAGTAAGTCAGGGCAGGTTGGGGGCTGGCCACTAGGTGCTGGCTATTTAGGCCTACAGAGGCTGAAGTCTACCCAGCCATTCCTCTTAAAGGGATGGCCATCCAGCTGCATCAGTAAGTTGATCAGACCTGGCTCACCCAAGGCATTAGCTGTCTCTGCCTGCTGGGCTCCTGTGAAGCAATGCAGCTGAATCAGTCCTTGACCAGACAGTAATGAATACTGGGGCCTGTAGACTAGGGCTTTAGGAGGAGGGCGGGGGCTTGACACTGGGCCAACCTCTTGGGAGATGTGGCAATCCTCACAGGCAAATGGAGAGATGCATTGTGCAAACTCCCACCCCCTTACAGGCAGTGAATGTGAGATAAGGCACCAAGGCCATGCATAGCCCAGCCCCTCTGGGACTAACCACATGGTATTCTGTGGGTGAGAAAGAGCAGAGAGGCTCGAAAGCCCGTCCCACAAGAGAATGATGCATGACTGTGGTCAGATGGTGAAGAGGCAAAGCCAGAGTGTTTGATCTCCTGGGAGAAGGCAAACTGAACAGTGACTCAATGGAGAAACATCCAATCGAGTGTTTGCTTTCGGAAGGACAGTGTAATCATAAAGGCGTCTGATTGTGAAGGACTGGAGGGCTGAGGGGCCTGAAGGAGTTAAGCTCCTGACATGAAGTCTTGCCCCAGCACCTGGATCACCCAAGAGGGAAGCCTAAATCTGACCCTCTGCCTCCTGGAAGCCTCAGAAAATGGTGGCCAAAGGAAGATTTGGACGAAGCCTCTCCGTTCCCCCATGCCAGTGCTCCTCGTGTTGTTGCCCCGGGTGCTGATATCTCTCATCGCTATCATTGGCTGGCAGCTCTGGTTTTGTTTAATTGTAACAGATGGGCCCTCTGGGAATAGAGTTTTGCTCAACCTCCTCTGGGGTTCCTTCTAAGCTCAGGCCCCTGAGAGTCTTCTCCCTGCATCTGGAGAGGAGGGAAAGGTCTTGAGCCTTTTATTCAGACCCCCTCCCAGATTCCTGGGCTGCTCCTAACACAGTGGGAGGAAATGGGTTCCTTGTGGCTGGAGGTATCTACGCGTTGTACTCTGCAGGCACCCTAAACCTCTCTTCTGGTTGCCCAGTACTTCTCTGTCTGACAAAGGCCCCTCGTTCCTTGCTCAGCTCTGCTAGGAAGCTGCCCCTGGCCCTGCCTTCCTCTAGTGCACCCCAAGGCAGCACCACACAGTGACCTGCTACCTGCTAGCTATCCATCTTTGGGGAGGTTGCTAAATTCTCCATATCTTCATGTCATCCATCTATAAAATTGTGATGAGGACGTGATCTGCTTCACAGGCTCACTGTGAGGTCTGTGCAATAAAATAGGTAAGTATATGTAACTGCTTAAAGTAAGGGTTGCTATAGACAGCACCAGAACCAGCACAGATCTCAGTGGTGCGTTCGTGTGTCTGGTCCACCCCAGGTTCAAGCCCCAAGTGCCAGAGAACCTTCTCCCCATCCCAGGCTCCCCTGCAGAGGTCCTTGGTGAGCACAGAGCAACTGAGGGAGGCAGGGGTTGGGGAGTTCGGGCCAGGGGTCAGCATCCTGCAAAGAGAATGTTCTGGGGCAGCTGGATACCCAGATCTCTCAGATCTGGGTTTCAGATGAGTAAGCAGGATGCGTTGCCCCAGGAATTTGGGGTACCTAAGGCTAAGTGGGTGAATCTGTGACCAAAATAAGATACAACTTTTAAGGAGAGCTCCGCCCTTTTTTAAGATGACATGTCCCCGGGTTGTAGGAGGGGCTGGGCCTTGGTACCCAGATTCCTGGACTCTCAGAGGAGCACCCAGGCAGGCAATCTTTTGGATCAATTGATCACCCTGCTCAGACCAGTAGGGAACAGCTTTTATGGAATCCTGGGAGGTGGTTCATGAGCAGAACAAGACCCACAACCCTGGCTGTGGCACCTCCACCCTATCCTCATCAAAGATCATCTTCCACCCCCTACATGCACACACCAGCTTTTAAAACCAGACTTCCCAGCTTCTGAAGTCTCAGAGTCAGCCCTGAAAAGGCACAGAGTTTATTTAGAACAAAGGACTTTAGTGCTCTGTTCAACAAACAAACAAGAGGCCCAGCACTGCACAGTGGGCAGAGGTGGAGGCTGAGTTGGCTCTGTCTGAGTGTGAGTTCACCACTGCCACCACCTCATGGGCTGGGCCCACAGGAACCAGGGTGCTATCAGGGAAGGGGCCCTGGGAGCTGAGATGTGGGCACATATACCTGGAACATGCCAAAGGAGAGGCTCGGCAGGGATAGGGCCGGGGGGAGTGAGGTGTGGAGGGGCCTGCAGCCAGGTTCCCAGGCTGCCATAGCCTAAAGCAAGGGTGAATGGCACCTGCTTCCTCCAGTCCAGCCTGGGCTGGTGCTCTGTGACTGCAGCCTGGCAGAGTGGGCTCAGGGGACACTGTGTGACAGATGTCCCAGCAAGGCTGGTCTCATCACAGTGCAGAATGTACTTGTCACACCTACCGAGCTGTCCTCTCTCCTGTGGTGGCCCCAGCCAGCTAGGCAGGCAGGTGCTGGGGCCATTGTGCAATGGGTGAGCTCACTGCCGGCCGAAGTGCTGCCCTGGCCTGCACCAGCCTGCCCGCTGCTGGTTAATCATTGTCCAAGCACCCTGGCAGAAACAGGCTATGAGACCTGACAGGGCAGGGCCTCCTCTGCCAGATTCCAGCAGGGCTCCTGCAGCAGGCCTGAGGCTCTGGCTCCTGTGCCTCCACAGAGTACGTCTTATAGGGGCTCAGACCACCTCTTCTAGCTCCTTAGTAGAAACTCAGTAAGTCATTCTGAGTGAATCAAGGAATGTTCTTTTGTAGGTTTCCTTTCTTAGGATGAACTCAAGGCAGTTTGGTGGGTTTGCCAGGCGTGTAGGCACTGATGCCCAAACACCTCATGTTCTTGGTCTGGAATGAGATGTTGCTACTGCTGCTAATGCTATCCGTGTAGGACTATTGTGAAGATTAGGATATACATACAGTGCTTACTATACCAATAATCAAAAACTCCCATGCCTGAAACAGAGACTGGAATACTCATCACTGGGCTCAGCTAATCCCTGAAGGAAGGTGAATGGCCGTCAAGTGTAGGCCACATGTTTGTACACAAAGTCTAAGCCCCTCAGGTGTTTTATTGTGAGCTGGGTACACCTCTCCCCATTGCCCAAGCTATAGTACTCAGCCTCAAGGAGTGGTGTGCGCGCGCGCGCGTGTGTATGTGTGTGTGTGTGTGTGTGTGTGTGTGTGTGTGTGTTTATGTGTGGTGGTGGGGGTCTACTGTCCAAGGTCACGTGAAGCTCAGGTCTCTCTGCCCTTCAATCTCATGTTCTTTCCACCATCCAGCACTGCCAGGTTTGCAGATCAAAGATGCAAATCTAAACTTGTCAAGCAATTAGGTTCTGCCTATACTCACTGACATTCTCTGGGCATGGGGTAAGGGGCTCTGGGCTGCATTTGCCAGGCCCCCAGAAAACCCCTGCTCTATGAGGAGACAGAAAGAGTGTGTGCATGCCCAGCAGGAGCCCAGGACCCCTGAAACCCATGGAGTTTGAGGAACCCTAAGCATGCAGGGTCTTGGAGCAACACACTTGGGTGTTTTTTTTCTTATAGTATCTGTTTATTTGACATTTTTGGGGGGAAAGTTACAGCGGTTAGGGGAGGTCTGGAATCTTCCCCTTCTCGTTTGGATGCTTCTACTGGAATGAAAGCAAGGACAGCACAGTGGGGATGATGCCAGGAACTCAGGCTAAGAACCCTGACAGTGGAGCCCTTATGGCCCTGAGGAGTCAGGGCCCTTTATAGGCTCTGGTCTATTTTCAGAGATGCACCCGAGGGTGAGTCCCTGGAGTCAGGCATCTTACACGTGGGCTCACTGGGTCATTTGGGGGACCTCTGGGGAGGCAGGAAACCATGGGATTAACAGCTAGAAAAAATCCATGAAGACAGCCAGCGCAGCTCCCCCACAGGAAAGTTAGGAAAGGCCATTCTGTGATAGCTCCGGAAACCTCTGTGTGGAGCTGCTTGACTTCCAGTGTGCAAGAATGCTTCTTGGCTGCTGTCTGTGAAGTCCAGTGCCGGTGCCCCCTTCCCTTTAGACCCTCCGTCTAAGTGGGTTCTCAGAATATCCATGCTTAAGGACATACCTTAGGGATTTCGGATACTTCAGAAGTGTGTTCTTGGCCATGAGAAAGACCAGTAGGGCAGAAAGAAGTGTGTATGATACACAGTGTTGATGCCAGGGAGGCTGTGGGAGATACTAGAAAGATCTTGAGGGACAGGCTGTAAGTAAAAAAGTTCTAATCTCCTCTTCACTGTATTCTCCATTCATGTCACAAGCACTATCTTTAGCTCTCTGCCAATGTGGCTTAGAGGTCACTGGAAGCAGCCTATGAAGGGTGTATTTTGTCCTTGGCCCCTTGCTCTTACAGCCAGTTTGGCTGTTTAACAGCACATGGCGGTGGTGCCTGGAGGTGGTGTGGTCTGCCCGAAAGATATGAAAAAGATACACAGACCCTGAAAGAAGTGGCAAGTAGTTCTAATCTGTTCTTCAATTTGTCCTACACATACCCATTATTAGATGCCTGATCTCAGCCACCTTGGCTATTTGAATATTATCAGGTGCTTAGGAAAACATGTGTATCCCCGAAGATTAGCTGGGAGCTATCGTCAGGTCCTCACGCTTGCTGCAAGGAGGCACATTACTATGAAAGCAAAGTGCAGACCAGATTCTGCCACAATAACACACCTTTAATAGCAAGGAGGCACAGAATAGCTGTTGAATCCTCTCCCCTGAACTCTAGGGCATCTGCTTTCTTTGTCCCAGTCTCTGTCCCATGCTCACATGAGAAGTCCAGAAACCCAAAGATTTGTCAGCAGGACCAGCCAAACCTGATCAAGGACAAGGAGGCAGAGCCTTCTAGCAGACTTAGAAGGTGGGAAAAAGGACCCCCAAAAGGAGTACATCTGGAGCACTAGTCTATAGAGATCAGCCATCCGGCTTTGCTGGATTCTTTTGTCTTTTTTAAGCTAAAAGATAGATGCTTATACCACCTTCCCAGTCATTACCATTTGGTTCTAAAATGTCCCCCAGAGGTTGTGTGCTACAAGCTTGGGCAGTTGAGGGGCTACTATGGTTGATACATTGTGTCAACTTGAATTTAGAAGTCTAATGAAGCAACTCAGCAGGGGGTCAGGGTCCTCAATTTGTAAACATACTGAGCTTGTGGAAGAGGAGGGCAGAGATGGTGTGAATGAATACCCAGAGACGGTGTGAATGCCCAGAGATTGTGTGAATACCCAGCATACAATATACGGAGGGAAAAGAGGCTTGTTCTCCACGCTTTTGCTCTTGTTGCATTTGCTATCTTCTGCCACCTTAAACTGTTGCCCTCTGCCATACCACCCTGCCTTGGAGCCAGCCTATTATGGACTGAAACCTCCACAAAGTGTGAGCTAAATAAACCTTTCCTTCCTTAGTTTGAGGCATCAGGTATTTTGTCACAGCAATGAGACTCTGTCTAAGACAGAGGCTTTGGGAAGGTGACTGGATGAGGGTTCTAATGTCAGGAGTGGATTGGTTCACTCACAGGTTTATGATTTGATGGCATTATTAGGAGGTGGTACAAAAACTTAGGAGGTGGAGCAGTGGGTCATGGGAACACGCCCTTGGGGACTCTGTCTTGTCCCTGATGCCTTTCTGTCTGGCTCTCACTCTGCTTCCTGGTTGCCATGCCATGAACAGCTTTCCTCTGCCATACCTTTCCACTATGATGTTTCTGCCAGCCCAGGGGCTGCTAGAAAGGGAGCTTGCTTACCATGGACTGAAGCTTCTGCAACCATGAGCCAAAACCAATCTTCCCTCCTATACATTGACTTTGTCACAGTGATGAAAAACTGGCTAATATACCAGCCAAACATATTTCTTAAACAACTTATCTAGGACATTTTTAATGCCAGTTAATGAGTTTTGAGGCAGTAGACTTAAATAACTGTATTTGAAGCCCTTGCTCTCCAACTCTAAAGTATGAGTTACTTAAAGTATTAAGTAATCACCCCTAGAGCATAAATTGCAGTTATCATACACACAGGTTGGTTGTCCCTCCTCTTCCAGCAGTGGAGCTTGGGTAGATCACAGAGAGTCCAGCTGTTTCTTTATAATCTTAGTTCTGCAGCTGTATTGCTCGATTGGCCCAGAACTCCTGCAGGTGGGATAGGGGTGCAATACTAGAGAGGGAAAGAAAGAAATACATTAAGATGAAACTTGCAAATAACTAGAAAACTCTTCCATACCCTGCAAAGTCAGAACTTTCAGCTTTGTCTCAGCCCTGGTGCCCAGGACAGGCTGTGAACTGTCTGTGCAATTTCTGGTCATCACCACAAAGGTGTCCCAGACAACTTCTCCCTTGGCATTATCGGAACCCAGGGCTTGGGTTCTCCCACACCAGCCAGGTCTCTGTCTGTTTACCCAGTAGGACTGATCAGTGGGATCTTTGGAGTCTTCGTGAATTTGTCTTTATTCATTTATAGATTAAACAAATACTTACTAAGGATCTACTATGTTCCAGGCACAGGAGTTGCTACTGGGATATACATGAGTAATACAAACAAAACCCTTGCTTCAACAAGTGAGCTCACAGTGTATTCAGAGGACAGGGTACTCAGGCCACCTCAGTGAGTTTTATACAGGAGCTGGGGTTCTCCTCTCTTAGAAGCCCTTGGATCCTTAAGGTAGATATTACTCTTTCTAAGGGATAAGGTTTGCAGATCAAAGTGCCTTAAGAGAGGTCTGCCCCGATTGGACCATGGGAACTTTACCCTGGGCCATGGCCCTTACATTTATATAAGGGATGAATTGGCCTTGTGACTTCCTTTGAGGAATGGAGGCCAAGTTCCAGGTGACTTGGTATTTCCACCAAAGGGGATGAGGGGTGTGTGTGTGTGTGTGTGTGTGTGTGTGTGTAGATTTAGGTTGCTGTGAGAAAACTGATGAATCCTATGACACTTTTATGCAGCTTCTAAAAGGATTCTCTGAAGCTTCTAATGGGTCCTATTAAGATCACATAAAGAGTTTATATTTACTCACAAGAAGAATATGTGGGCCCTAAAGGATCCTAAGGGGTTTAACACGTGAGGTACGGGGGCCTGAAAAGCAGGCAGATGAGCGGGAGCTCTGCCGTCAGCCGCACCCCACCCCCATAAACTGCACAGTGCTGCTCTTCCGCTGGGCTCCTTATGCCCCACACAGAACTAGTTTAATGAGATGAATTAAGAAATGAATAAAAGGAAAACCTCAGAGCAAACAGCACATGGGGTGCTTGGCAGAGGATGTCTCGACATAAAAGACTCGGAGGCACATCAAAGTGCCGCTTTCAGAGAGCGCTGAGGAACACTTGCAGCCAGGCACCCTCTCCAGAGCACTAGGTTTTTGTCTTCAAGACTGTCCTGTGGAAGCTCGCTGCCAGAATGTGGGCAGGTGTGCTAGAGGCACGGCTGTCTGAAGGAGGCTTGCTGCTCGCATGACTGCTGCCTCCTGGTCAGAGCCCTGCAGGTCTGCACAAGCCGCAGCCTCCATCCAGGGCCTCCAGTCAGCAGCTGGAAAGAAGCAAGAAAAAGGGCAAGAGTGTGCTCAGGTTTGGGGCTGGAGGGGCCAGAGGGAAGCTGGACCAGGTGAGGGCAGTGCTGCGAGTTGGGCCCTCAGGCTCTTCTCCCACCAGAACCACCCAGGGGCATCTGGCTCAATCCCAGCTGGTTGACGGTTATTTTCCACTTTATCTTGCTTCCTTTGAAACCCGGTGCTGTCCAGTAGAATGTCCTCTGACAGTGGAAATGTTCTGGGTCTGCACTATGCTGTGTGATAGGCGCTGGCCAAATGTGGCAGCTGAATACTTGAAATGTGACTATTGTCCCGAAAGTACTACATTTTACTTGATTTTAATAAATTAAAATATAAATTATACAACATGGCTAGCAGCAACCACATGAAACAGTGGGATTGAGAGGAGGGGTCTTGTCCGATCCTGGAGCCTATAAGGCACTTCGAACCTGCTTCCTTGGCTTCCTCCCTCTTCCCCAACCAGGCCTACCAAAGGCAGATGGGCAAGGAGGAGCACGGGTAGGGCACGACCCAGAGACAATGGCAAGGACCATGGCTGTGGACTTCCGGCATGCTCAGCAGTGCTGCATGGGGCCTCGGAGCCAGAGGTCCTCGGTTTAAATCTGCAGTGGACTGGGACCAGTGTCTGCACACTCGGGGAGTGGATTGAATTCTCAGGGATTTTGTGAGCTGGTTGACAAGAACACCATTATTAACAATGAAACTGTAAGACAATAATTTGTATTACAACAAAGCTAATAAGTACTGACATTTCACTGCCTCTTAAGTATTTCTCTATTGTCTATGTTTGAGGTGTGAAGTGGTGGTGCGTTACTGTGCCCTATTCCGTCACTGTGTTCATTCACATCCCATTGGCTGCCGACATCAGCAATTGTGAGAATACTTCCTCTGTGGACACTGACATGGGGACACTGTACAGCATAGCTAACTTTTTGTTTTGTTAATTGTCTAAACTAGAAAATGACAGCCAAAATGTGAACAATGCAGATAAAACTTGGTGATGTCATGTCTATGGTTATTACATTGTAAGTAATATGAAAAGTGAAGAAATTTCCATGTTTCTGAAAACTTCTATCTGATTCAGAGAAGAGGTCTCTCATCCAATCAATCAGAGTGAAGTTTTAACAGGTCTTTGTAATTTTACTTTCACTTGTTAACATAAACTATCAACCAACTTGTGCTGGAGCCACACAGGGTGTTATGGCTTTTGTCCAGACGTCCTGCAAAGCCTCATGTGGTCATAGGAAGGACTGGTCAGAGGTGGTTGGATCTAGCATGCATGGTGTGGGGATTGTGTGATGCTGAGATCAAGGGTGTGTGATTATTAAGTTAGTCCACTGATTGGTTTGGCATAGTTCTGGGTGTGGGTAATGGGGAGGCCCACCCTGACCATGAGTGCTACGTGCTCCAAGGGCATGTAGCCTGGATAGAATACAAGGGACAGAAAGAGGGCTGCTGTTGTAGGTTATTGCTTTGTTATTTCACTGCTTTCTGCCTTCTTCTGACCATGAACTGTTTCTTCTCTGTCAGGTCCCTCTGCCCTGCCACCCTGCCTTGGAGCTTGCCACCTAGGACCTGAAACCTCTACAAACTGTGAGCTACAGTAAACCTTTCTTCCTTTACCTTTGGGTGTTGGATGTTTTGTGTCAGCCATGAGAACAGTAACTAAGACATATGGAGAACTAGTTTTTAAATATCTACCAGTGCCCCACCAATTTAAGCCTTGGGTTTACCTCTATGTGGCAGGCAAGGTGACTCTGTTTCAGATGCTTCTGGTCTCTAAGTCCCAACTTGGTCATCTGTAAAATAGAGAAAGTGTCACATGTTTGATAGATGGTCAGCATCTGTTTTCTCTCAAAGTGTGCCCCTGTTTACTAGAGCCTAGAGATACACAGAGATATAAGCAGAGAAAGTACATTCACAAACTCTCTTGCAACTAGAGTTCTGGGGTTGAACTCAGTGCTTCCAAATAGACACAAGTTTGGAAAGCAGAAGTAACAAAGAGCTGTGGCCCCCCGTGATGTGGATGGAATAAGCCAGCAGCCGGACTTGGGTGTCCAGGCATCATTGTAAGCTTTCCTTTCCTTCTTACCAGCTCTATGAGGCTGAGGCCCCAGAGCCCTTCACAGCCTTCGGGGAGAAGCCCAGGAACACACACAGCAGTCTGGTGTGCAGGTACCCGTGGGTGACTCCCTCTGCTCTCACCCACGTCCAGGACCCTCTGAGAGCTCTGTCTGTGTCCCCTGGGTGGGAGGCCCCTTCTGCACACTTGAACAGCCTTTACCCCTGGCCAAGACTGCCCCTCTTCTTTACCCCAAGCCTTCCCTGGCTACTGTTGGGTCTGATGTCAAACTGCTCCCTATCTCTAACTCAGGAATAGTCACAACCTGGAGGAGGCCTATTCCAGTCTTTGGGGACATTTCATACTTTTAGAAGAGACCCAGCAGTAATCCGTTATCTGAATCCCACAGTGACCTGATAGTAAATCAGAAAGCCCGATAGTAACCTCAGTAATAAAACCCTTTGAGAACTGTGTGATGTTTCTGCAGGAGGTCCGCAATAGCCATGTTGTGCAGGGACTGTTTCCATAGCCCCTAATTAGGAATCTCCTTCACCCGGAGCACCACAGTTTCTATCTCTGCATCTCTCAGTCCTCCAGTTCTTCAAGGGCAAGCTCAAATATTAGCTTCCCAAAGGCGAAGAAGGTGTTCCTCTCTCCGTCTTTCTAACTTCTCCTGTCCTCCGCATATCACTCTGTTAAAATTCCCATTCAGGTCTCCATGGAGACAAAGCTTCCCAGTTCCCACCTCCCAGTGGACACAAATGAGCCCACATGGGCATTGGCAGCCACCTTTCATGATCCACTGCCACTGCAGGACTTCAGTGCAATGCAGCGTCCCCGCTTGTCTCCACGGTATCTCAGGTGTATTGGAGAATGAGTCACAGCTGGGGCTGCCCCTTGTTCTTACCAGCAGATTCACCTGCTAGTACTGGCATCACCTAGTCCTTCCACCTCTGCTGCCCTTGATGACAAAGTGGTAATGTCCTGGTCACCAACCCAGGTCAGCCTCCCTTCGAGCCCCACTGGGCTGGGCTATGCCTTGAGGCCCACTGTTTTTTCAGTCAGCTTCATGTTTTGTGTAGAAAGCTATTGATGTCTAGGCTGTCGTGAGAACTTCTATTTCAGTAAAGTAAGGTGAGATTTTGTCCGTCAGCACTCTCTCCATAGAGCCTCAGACCCTGGCTCACAGGTGGGTAGGGAGCCTGACGTGTGGCCACCCACGCCCCATTGTGGCCTTTGTGTGTCCTCCCACATCACCCTTATGCCTCTCCAACCGAGTTTTCCCTCTTTGAGCTGCCCCACCCACACTCCCCCCAAGTAAATTAAAGGGGAAAACAAAACCAGGGGCTAACCCTATATGCAAGGAAAAAGATGCGCACAGGACTCCCAAAACCACTCACTGTCTCCTCAGGATGGTTTTGAATGGTCTTCCCGCCCCTTTCTGCACACAAGCAATCCCATTCTGCTCCAACTTTATTTACAGGTTGGAAGATGCCCCCAGGGCAGGACTTGCTTCTTTGTTTTATGCATGATTTTTGAAGGCAAGAAAAGGGAGAGAACTGTTTATCACCATCCCTTGAAAGACATTTCCAAAGCTTCCTGTAGTTGGGATGGACACTCATGTGCCTCACGTAGGTGTGACTGGAAGGAAAGTGGGGCCTGCGCCACCAGGCCTCCCACTGCTACATTGAATGCAGGACAAAAAGTGAGAGGCCGCTGGTCCCATTGTCTGGCTGACCTGGGCTGGCCCCGGCTCCTACTGGGGTGGGAGCAGGCCTGTGGCTGCTGGAAGGTGAGTCTGGATTCTGGTTCTGTCCTTCTAGGCGTGGGTCTGCCCATGGCACTAGCAGTGAGGAACTTCTCCTTTTCATCCATGTGGTGTATGGGGAGGAGGTCTTAGCATACCCTGCACAGCGGGACTTCCACAGCCACCGCCAGGGCTCTGACTCCAAGCCACACCTTCTGTGGGTCCTGGTCCTGTGCCCTGGGAGAAGTGGGCGCAGGAACCTCGTGCTGAGCGTCTGTACCCAGTGCTGTCCTGGTGCAGGCCCAGGTCAGAACTGCTTGGTCCAGACTTACAGCCTTCTTACATTATTCCACACCCCACAAATTTATAGGTGCAGATTTTTATGTCTGTGCACTGCTTTTTCTGGGAAATGCACTACAGACTTCATTCGATCCTCCAAGGGACTCTGACCCCTTTGTCACTGAGCCAAATAGTAGACAGAGTAAAGTCTCAGCCTGGGATGCAGAAGCTGTGGCTCGCTTCTGGCCAGTCCTAACTGCCGTGTGACCTGGACCAGCTACGTTTTTCTCTAGACTGCTCTCTTTATTTGGCCAGTAATCCTTGTCTGTGTGGCAGTTTAAAAACATGTTCACAATCCTATGCACGCACCCTTAGATACCACTCTCCTTAAAGGGGAGTCTAATTGTCCTGCCCTTGAATATGGATCAGGGTTAATGAGATACTTCAAGTTAACAGGGGCAGAAATGATGCTGCATGACTTCAGAAGCCAGGTTCGAAGGGAAATAGAGTACCGCTCTCTCCTGGCTTGCTCTTGCTTAGGACTCACCCCTGAAGCTCTGAGCCTGTGTGTGTGAAGTCTGGTCACCTCAAGCCATCACCCCAGTGGGACTAGGAGATGCAACTACCAGAGATGGAAGTGTGCAGAATGCCAAGTTGTTCCAGCTCCCAGCTCCTACGCCTTCCCAGCCTAAGCTCCAGGAAGGGGATTAATAAGCGCCACATGATTACAGCTGTCCCTCTATCTGAGGGTTAACTTCCCACAGTTTCAATTACCTGCATTCGGTCGTGTTCCAAATATTAGATGGAAAATTCCAGAAATAAACATTTCCATACGTTTTAAATTTCATGGTGCCGAGTGTGATGAGATCTCCCTCTCCATCTACCTTTGCCTAGCGTGTCCACCCAGTATATGCTACCTGCTCGTTAGTCACTCACCAGCTGTTATTACAGTGGAATATCATAGTCTTGTTCTCAAATAAACCTTATTTACTTAATAATGGACCCCAACCACCAATTTTTACTACACGGTATTGTTATAGGTATTCTGTCTTGTATTACTCTTACTGTGCCTATTATGTAAATTAAATTTTATCATAGGTATGTATGTATGTACATATAGGAAAAAATAACATATAAAGGATCTAGCACTATCCATAGTTTCAGACATCCACAGGGGTCTTGGAATGTATCCCCCACTGACTGGAGGCTACTGTAAACCTCCAGGTGACAACTCCTGCTGACACCTCCAGCAGACACAAGCTGGCCCCATTCAGCCCTGTCCACTTTGCATATTCATGAGCTAAATAAGTGCTGCTATTGCTGCTGCTGCTATTTAAGGCACTAACTTTTTTGTAGTGGTTTTGGTATGCAGTTTTAGAACATAATGGAGCACCCTGCCTGCTTCTGAGGTCATACACACCATCAGAAACTGGCCCTGAGCAGTGGTTGCTGGTCCTGAGACAGGGCATGCGTGTCATCACCTGGTGGGAGCTGTGTTTAGCTGTGCTGAGTCGCTCAGTGCTTTCTGGAGGGAAAGAGGGTTATTCCCCTCAGCTCAGTCCTCCCTAGGGAGGGCTGCGTCTCCAGCCCACACCCGTGGGGAGGGTGGGCGTGGACAGTGTGGGGGGCCTGGGTGCAGGGTAGCGTGGCCTGGTTGTAGGCAGAGACCGCACTGTCTACTTTCCACTCTTGCTCCTCATACCAGGAACGCCTGCAGAGAAGGACTGCGTCCTTTTAAACTGGTAATCCCAGAACTTAACACCGAAGCTAGTGACCTTAGAGTTCCAAAGAAATGCTTGAGAGTCTCTGAACACTTCACTCAGCTGCCAGAGTGCCTGATCAGACTGAAGCAGCATGCAGGGAGGGGGCATCCCTGTGCTGACATCAAGGAACCGCAGCGGCAGCCCCTTCTCTGCCCTCCCCCAGGGAGGAGAGAGACCTTGTGGGGCAGCACTCACCTCAGTTTTGCTCTCAGCCCTGTATGTGTGACCCAGCCTCTGTGGCAGCACAGGCACTGCGCTGCCAGTCCTGTGGGAAGGGGTCTTGAGCCTGCTGGCTGCCCCACCACCAGGACACCTGCAGCCTGTTGTGCAGCCTCCTTGACCCTCTGGCCCATCACGGCTGGATGCAAAGTCCCTGCCTTCCTGCCTGGCTGGTCGGCAGACCGCAGGCTGATATAAGCTCTGACCACATGTCCTACTCATCCACCCCTGTTCCCAGAAGGGGTTTGCTCAGACCCGGAACTCAGAGCCACATGGAGCAGCCACAGAAGAGAAGGCCGAGTTGCCTAAGGTCTCAGACAGACCATAAAGGAAGCACCCCTGGCCCAGCCTGGATTTCCTATCAGACGCTGAGCTTTACAGCAGGAAGGCTGCCCGCCAGCACCTTGGGCTGGGCTGCTCCATCCGCCTACCCTGGGCCTGGATGTCTGCCCAGGCAGATGTGATTGAACTTGCTGCAGGAGAAATGTCTATAAAAATCTAACCATCATCACAGTGGTGGCCCATCACACCAGGGCCGGGCTATTGGAGGGATGCTCACTGCTGGGTCAGTTCCCACCTTGGGACCACGACTCTGACACCCACCTGGCCCCTGTCCCCACCTGACTGTCACCACTTGATGGTGTGAGTGGGCTTTGCCATCACAGAGCTACACTGTTGGGACACAGGCTGGTCCCAAGCAGTGTGTCATGGCCATTCTTGTGTGGGCAGGGCCCAAACTGTGTGTTCTGACTGAGCCTTAAAAGGGTGTCCACAACAGCAGAAGAGAAAGGAAGGGCAGTGGGAGAAGAGGGCGGCCGCAGTGGCAGGGCAGGCACTCAGCTCCTTCAAGGCACCCACTGCACCCAGAGGCAGGAGTGCCCTGACGTCGGGGTGTGGACGCGGGGCAGAGGGTGTTTCTGGGGAAGCGTGCCCTTGGAGGAGGCACTGCTTGGGTACCAGACCTCCCACCTGCTGCCCTGGAGTTGCTCAGGGAGGGACAGGGCCCCTGGTAGGCCACTTCCCTCTCACTCAGAGCTGGCCTCCTGTCCTTCCCAGGGGGAAACGGAGCCCATGCTGCTCAGCAAGCTGAGTGGCGGCAGTGAGTGGTGGCCCCCTGTGCCCCATGCACATGTCTGGGGTTGGACTTCTTTTCTCACATGGCCCCATCCTCCTTTCTGTGCCTGGTCAGCACAGAGCTCCACAAGGAGTGTGTGTCAGCAGAACTCCACACTGGCTAGGCCCTGAAGGGGCTCGTCCTGGAGATGCTGGCGGATGGTTCATCCTCGATGGCTTTCTTCTGAGGGGCCTGACAGCAGGCACCTTGCTCCTGGGCACCTGGACAACAAAGTGTGGGCCACTGACCAGAGCAGTCAGTGCATCAGAAGGAAGAAGCACAGGGCTGAGGGCTGATGGAGGGGTCAGGAGGCTGCATGGAGACCTGGAGAACTTTGAGAGTAGGTCTCCGTGACAGCCTCTGGGGTCACAGGCCACAGGAGACCTCCTTCCCACCGAAAGTGCCCTGAAATAGGGGGTGTTAGTGTTTGCCTCAGGGGGAAGGACAGGGTAGCACGTGCTATGATCGTAGCACCTGTAAGAGCAGATGGGGGGCTGAGATGCCAGGTGTATGCACACAGAGACACAGACACAGACACACATAGGCATGCACACAAATACAGATACAGACACACAGACACACACAGATAAACACACACACAAATACACACAGACACACAGCGGCAGCAGCAGCAGGAAAGCACTAGAGACCGGAGCTCTGAGCAGGGCAGGCATTACTGTGACAGCTATTGTGTCCATGGGGTCCCTGTGCACCCAAGGGGGTTCAGTCTCTCCAGGAAGGACACACACAGCAGACTCCCATGAGTAAGCACGGGACAGTGTCTGTGTCACCTTGTTCTGTGGATATGAGTAATGGGACGAAGCTGTGCCATGGGACAGACAGAAAGCACCCTGGCTCATGAATCCTTGCTTCTTGCTCGCTGTGATTCACAGCCGCCCTTTTCCAGACCTGACCTCGTGGGTGCCCTGCCCCTTCTCCGGGAGCTGTGCCGTCCCTGCTGTCTCCATCTCAGCCTGTGCCCTCTAGGGAAGGGCAGGCTCACGGTTGGGGGAGGGAGGAACTGCACCATTGCCGGCGAGGCCTGAGAGGAAGGCAGTTTAAGTGCACAGGCCTGCGCACGGTGGTGGCGACTTCCTGTCGCCTGGCATCTCAGAGATGTGGGCACTGCCAAGCTGCACATGATGCTGAAGAGCCCAGAGCCAGGGATGGAAGAGACCAGCCAGGTTTCTTTGCAGCCTACACTGTGTATACTGTAAGTGCATGTATGTGTGTGGTGTGTATATATTATGTACACGGTGTGCATGGCATGAGTATCTGTTGAGTGTTGCCAGCAGCATGAGTGTGGATATGTGTATCATATGTGTGCATAGTATCTGTTGTAAGTTTGAGGGTATATGTGTTTAACGTGTGTGAGTGAGTTGGATGTGTGGCGTGAGCATGGGTATGCACATGTGTGTACAAGGTGTATGGTGTGTGTGCTGAGTTGTGAGTGTGATGTGTGTGGTATGTGCTGTGTATGTGTGGTGCGAGTGTCTGTTGTGAGTGTGTATGTGGCATACTTATCACTTGAGTGTGTGTGTGGGGGGGTGTTGTGAGTGTGGTATGACAGTGTGGGGACCCTGGCGGAGGACAGGACATCAGTCTGCTGTGGCACAGGGCCAGGGAGGCTCGTGGGGGACAGTGATAGAACCTGAGTGCCTGGATCAGCAGGGGCAGAGGAAGGAAGGGCCAGAGATGGTCACACACACACACCCCTGCCGGGAGTCCCTGGCCTTGTCTCAGCAGGATGGGCTGTGGGCAGCGTGCAGCACCACAGGCTGCTCCCCGGCAAGAGTGGAGTCAGCCCCAGCACAGCCGGCTCTCCAGGCCACGTCTACTCTTCCCATCCCAGGGAAGTCTGGAAGGACAGCTGCCAGAGGCAGTAGTGGCTCCCCCCAGCTCGGACTTCAGTCAGATGGCAAATAGTACTTTGGTGTGTTCCCAGTATCACCCAGCATGCACTTCTACTAGAAACATCGCTCCCCGTTTATCTGAAATTCAGACTGAACCAGGAGCGCTTTGATTCTGTTTGCCAGAGCAGGAGGGACCGTGCCTGTGGTGACTCATGGAGAGCTTGTCTGTCCCAGGCTGGGCCTCCAGCATGTTCTTCCCTTTCGACCCTTACTTCACCAAGCTTTGGGCATCACTTCCCTCCTTCAGGATTTTGCCTTGTCTTTTGTACATTATCTGCTCAATATTTAATCTTTTCTTTAAATAAATTTCCTTTGAAAAGAAAACAGAAAACTCAAATCTTATATATGTTTTCTTAAATTAGTGTGTTAAAGTCAGGGTCTTGCTTTGTAGTTGAGGTTAGTCTTGAACTCATGGTCATCCTCAGGCCTCAGCCTCCCGAGTATTAGGATTATAGGCATGTGCCATCTCCTGGTGATTTCATGTTTTGTAGTACCAGAGCTTCGTGCATGCTACCCACTGAGCTCCACCCCCAGCACAAATTTTAAAGGAAACTTTATATTCACAAGCATTGGTCCTGAGAGCTGCAACACTAGATGCAATGCTGGTCGTCATGTTGGTCCTGATGCTAACTACTGGGTGCTATTCTGAGGCTGAGGCATTCTGAGGTCTTTTGCTTCAGTCATTCAACAGTTTTTTCCCTTTCCTAGCCTCTCTTCCTACATCTGTGGCTCTTGGTGCTACCAGATCTGAGTGAAGCCTGCTGGGAAATGGTTTCTTCCCATTCAACAGTTGGACACACCCAGAAGCAGCCAAAATGACCTGGGAGACCATAAGGTGAAAGAGATGTGGTTGGCACACACAGTGGTGCATTACTCAGTTTTGGAGATAGGGGAAGTCCTGTCATACATGACCTCAAGGAGGAAACTTGAGGACCTCACGCTAAGAGAAATAAACCAGTCACAAAGAGACACATTTTGCCAGATTTCACTCGAAGAGGTATTAGGAGCAGTCAAATTCCTGGCAGGGAAAATGAACCAGTGTGGGGGCAGAGGAAACAAGAGGTTCCAGAGCTCCATTACACAATGGTCTGCACACCATGTTACTGCACTGCACAGCTAAAATGACTAAGACAGTGAATGCTATGTCATGTGTTATTTACAATTTCAAAACATAGATAGCCGAGAGAGTCGAAAAATGTTTGAATTTCTGCACAGTTCACTTTAAAAGGGTTAATCTATACTATATTAATTTCACCTCAATAAAAAGATTTTAAAGTCTTAATCCTGATTTCAGCTACTTTTAGTGTTTTTAGAGAGGCCATATAAGAATATGAATCCTGGTGCTAGGGCAGCCATTTTGCAACCATGAGGGAACATGCTTATGGATCAAGCTCACAGGAGGAAGATGACAGAAGAAGGTAGACAGAATTTGTATCTCAAATGACTGCACTGAGCTTCTGGATTTTCCTAGAACTGAATTTTCCTAGAATTTTCCCTGAATTCCTTATGTGAAATAATACCTTTTCCTCATGGTTTTGTTCACTTTTAATTTAGGTGTTACTTGTACCAAAAGCATCCGCCTTGTATAAGTTCTAGAGACTTTCTACTTATGCCATTAGAAGAATGACAAAATGAAAAAGGAATACATTCTCACTTTGTTTATCACAACTTAATATATGCACACATAGAACATAAAATAATCTATTACATCACCCTAAAGTTCAACTGACAAGCATTCTGCAATCTGTGACACTTGGTGTGATTCCCCAGTTTGTAGGTAAGAAGACAGTCATGACCACAGAGCTAGAAGCTGAATGGCCTGGGTGGGTGTCAAGCCCTTGATGCCGCTGAGCTGAGCGCTTCAGCGAGGAAGAGCAGGTGGGACCCTGGCACCAGTCTCCCTTCCCTCCATGGGACAGGACACTCAGCTCCTGCTCCCACTGCCCTCTCCCCGGGATGTCCGCCCCGGGGCCCTGATCTGCATTCTTCTTCCGGGATGATCCTCCCCTTGGCTTCCTGACAGCCTTGATAAGCTGGAGCTTGTCCGGTGCCATGACGTCTCCCCAGTGAGACGAGCAAGGAAATGAAGCCCAGGAGCCACACACGGTGAAGCCCCCAGCCCAGCTGTGCATCGCAAGTGTGGGCCGTGCACCTGATGCCCTCCCGCTGAGGTGGCTGCTGCACAAAATAGTAGCCAGGCCACTCCATGCCTGCGGCCCTTGTCCTGTGCATGTAAAGGCTGGTCCCCTGCATTCTCAAACCCTTCAGCCCAGGCTCAAGGGTTGCTGCTAACCCTGCCCACCAGGTTCCCCTAAACTCACCTCTACCTTGTCCTCATGGAGCCTATGGCTTAATCATCTTTGACCTTTGAAGGACCACGTATTCTGCACAAATGGGACCCTTGGACCTACACCGCAGGCTGTGTTCACAGGGCCAGGCAGAAGAGCTGTGAGGTGCAGGCAGCAAAGCAGTAGGAGTCCAGGCTGCAGTGAAGGCCTCTTGGAACTCCGTCAGGAAGCCAGGAACTTTCCGCTGGGCCCCGCTCAGCAAATCAGAGAGACTCTTGCAGCTGTGCTGGCTGCTGTCCCTGTGCATTCCAGAGCCTTCCCTGGAGTGAAGGCATCTGGGACGTAATGGCAGTGCCTGGCCCCTGGGGTCAGAGGCCCTGAATTTGGGCCCAGGCTTCTGTCTCTTCTAATGTCTCCCACCAGAGAGGACATGCTTGTGAATGTCTCGTGGGGACATTGTGTGCACAGACTTCATTCCTATGTGAGAACTGTCAATCTAAAGATACACATAGAAAAAGATCATGCTAACACTATTAGACTCACAGAATATTTACAGCTGGTCCTAAAAAGAAATGTGAGAGACATGAAGAAAACCATAAAACTCAACAGTGGACATAAACGAAGACTTATACAAGGGATATATATCCTTTAAAAAAGTCCTATATCAAAGAGCTACTTAAAAGTCACCTGTATATGCAATGCTATATCAAAAACTGCCTCATCAGTTAAAATCATTAAGGTAATTATGAGTGCTCACTCAGAAGAGGAAACAACTGTGTTTGAAAAAGCAGAACAGCGAAGAGGACCCCATCCTGCCAGGTTTCTAAACTAAGAAAAGGTGAACCCAGGCAACTTGGCAACTTGGTGAGACCCTGTGTAAAAATAATTTTTTAAAAGTCGGGAGAAAAGTTAGGGATGTAGCTCAGTACAGAGGACCTGGGTGCATTCCCCAGCACTGCAAAAACAAACAAACAAACAAACCAGAAACATCTTTCCAGAGTGTGAGGATAGCAGTTTCTGATCCGGGCAGCTCCAAAGCAGAAGTTGCTGGGTGGCTCCACCAAGGGACTCAGCTTGAGACTTTTATAAGATAAACAGGAAAGTAACACAAAGAAAATGTTCGATTGGTTGCAATTGCAGTTCCCTTACCAGGACCATCCTGTTGGAAAGGCTGTTAGTTTGTAAGCTATTTCTGATTGGTTAATAAGCTTAAATTCTGTTTTTCTTTAACACAGGTATTTACAAAGATGAAGTTAAATTTTGTTGAGTCTGCAAATCAAGCAAAGTTAAAGTCACTGATGAGCCTAGCTGGCTTTGTCTGCTCAGGGATTCTTCAGGCCTGGCCGGCACTTTCATTTACTTTAAAAAGATCTACTCTGCAATTATAGAATTACAACCAATGTAGAGATAGAAAAATAAACCAGGCAAACAGAGCAGTGATGCAGAAACACACCTTTGAGAACAGAAATTTAGTGTGTGATAGGGCTGGAATTTACTATGGATGACAATACATTCAATTTAAAATAGTGAGAGAAATATATAGCCATTGGGAAATAGGCCAGCAGTTTCTTAAAAAGCAGAATGTACGCTGATCACAAGACCTGACAATTGTACTTCTGCACATTTATCCAGAGAAATGAAACTTACATTCACAAAAATTGAGGGGCAAATGTTCATAGTAACTCTCTTCACAAGCTCCACTGCACTGGAAGCAACCCAGATGTCCTTCAGGGAATAAATGGTTAAACAAACCGAGGTGGGTTCCAAACCTGGGATGGACAGCAGGTACAGGAGACCACTTGACCATCTCTGTGACTGTGCCGAGTGAGAAACCCCAGCCCCTGGAGGCCACATGCACATGCATTCTAAAGATGACGAAGTTATAGAATTGTGAGTGGGCTAGTGACAGCTGGAGGTAAGGAGGAGTGCGGAGGAGGAGGAGGGGAAGAATTGTGGCTCTACGTTTGGAGATTTCTCCGCAAATTAGGTCTAGAGGTTCCATTTAAACCAGCTATTCCTCTTCTGGGTATTTTCCCAGAAGATCTAAAAACATCATATCACTCTGATATATGTGCACCCATGTTTATAGCAGCACAATTTGTAATAGCTAAAATGTGGAAGCAACCCAAGTGCCCATCCACAGAAGACTGGATTAAAAA